>CM067299.1:17512497-17717899 GCA_034231615.1 Meghimatium bilineatum
GCGGAGGTTTAATTGAGCACCATGTTGGTCAGTTAGCCACACTCGTATACGATTTAAGTTACCGGTTTTTCCTACCGGGAGATGTACGGGCGTATGAGGGGTCTCGATGATTTTGTGTCCCGGTCCCACATCGGGGAAGAAGCTGTAAATAACAGGCTGCTGGGTACCGTTTTGGTATGACCCATTGACGAGATATCTATTGACCAGGATGCTGTCTACAGTGAGGATGTCTACAGCGTTTTCACCATAATGATATCCACTGCCAAGAATCTGTGGATCGAAACCTAGTGTAGATCGGATAGTGCTAGCACGAAGGTCGACATTATAACCGTTTTTGATGTATATGTAGGCCCTCAAGGTTGCAATATTCGCTCCTATCGATACGAAATGCTTCTTATCAGTACCATCCCAGTCGCCGTTGGTTCTCAGATGCGACTGTATCTCGGCGCAAATATGGGAAAACTCGTAACTGCCCTCAGGTAGGACTATTGTTTTCCAATTTTGGCCACCGTCGGAGCTGTACACAAAGCTGTCGTTGGATTTCCCGATATTGGGGATGGAATTGTACGTTTTGAGGTTAACGAGAGCCAACTCATATTTTTTCTTTGGATCCAAATACAGAGGCGGGGAGATGTCGGTCGTCCAGGTTGTCGTGTCAGACGAATCCACGAAAGATACACTCTCCTTTGGCGACAGGAGGTCTCGAATTTCTTCCAGAATGTCTTTGCTCGCACTATCCATGAGTTTATTCCTAGAGTAGTGCTCTGTTCAATTCCACTATCAACTTTTTGGGAACCGGCCCGCAGTCTTGGAGTTCATCTAGAATAGCGGATATCTCATTATGAAGGCCTGTGTTACCAGCCAGCTTCGAGGCTGCCAGTAACTGCAGCCGTTAAACCAGGTCATCTGGGTCACTGTAATACATTATCGCTGCTCCTCCGCCGGCAATCTGTCCTCTCAACAGTTGATGTTTTTTTGCTTTTTCGCCCGTGTAACGGCAAGCCAGCAAGCTCTGCTAGCCGCCGAAATGTGTTGACTGCCTCGGGAGTATATTGCTTCGCTTTTACAAATCGCTTTGTGAGAAGGTTGTATAGCGTCTCGTCTGCGGGAGCCTCGAGCACCAGATCCCCACCGTTGAACATCCGCAGGCTTCCGGCTTGCAAAGCCACAGGATCGATTGATAGGGACCCAAACCGGTCCCCCTTTAGCTTCAGTCCGCTGCCAGTGGCAGGCCTCGCAAGCTCAAAACCCTTTGTAAGTAGCCGAAGTCGATCTCTGTAGGCTGCCAAAGCCTTTTTATCTCGGGTAAGACTCTCTTTAGCACTCGCCGAAATGTCTTTTTTACGTTTATCCACACCAATTCGGTATGTGTTGGTTTTGTTAACTTCATCAATGATCGTGTTGATAGTACTTTAATCGCTAAGATTAAGCTTCTTAGTGGCTCAAAGTTGTACTTCTTAATAACCTCAATATCAAGGTCCTGATCGGGGTTAATGAGTATAGTAGATGGATCCTGCTGCTCCTCACGTGCCGTGGCAGGTGCTTCTAAAGCCACTGGCTGCGGTCTGGGCACGGCGGCTAGGGCGTCGACAAATTTTCGGAGCTCTTTAGTCTGGTCGGTACTTGTTGTTATCTGCTTTTGCGTTTCTGCGATGATCGGCTTAAATAGTTTGGCCGCATCTTCTTGTAAACTGATTTCGCCTAGCGCATCATTTTGAAAGCGCTGCCGCAGCTGGTCTCGAGTCGCTAGGTAGTCTTTCACGAAACTATCGCGTGCTTCCATGCTTGATATTTTAGGTTGCCACATTAATCATATGGGCTTCATGTGTAATGTATAGATACTTTAAATAGATGACTTCGGGATATAGAATCGATCCAATTCACATCGATATTTGCCGGCATAGATCGGGCTGGTTAGGTCTATGACGCAGAAGCCGTGTTCTTCGGCCGTGCAGTCGTTGAGGAATTTACGAAACTCTTCGAATGGCATGTCCCCGCTGACATAGCTGTAGTGGATAGTGCGCAGGTCCTTTTTTCCTGTTTGAATAGTTTAAGAATATTCATGTTAGAACGGACTGCATGCCGGGGGACTTTAATGAAATTCTGCGTTAGATAAAACGAGTCTACTCTTGCATGTCGGCCCAAGCAGAAATACTTTTTCATGGCAGTTTGCTTTTCTTCCATGACGTCATCAAAAAGCATGATGGTACGTTCGTTTTTATTCAGACTCTCTGGCGGCAGAATATCAGCGTCAGAGCTGTGAAACGTGACCACCTCTCTTCCAGTCTGTTCTTTTATTGCTGACGCCCAGTCTTGCAGCAATTCATATTTTTCCTGCCACAGGGACTTTCCGTATATATGAAGTCTGTCATACTTTAAGAAACCCTTTCTCAGAAGTAGGTTGAACATTAGGTTTGTTTTACCGCATTCAACAATCACGCAACGAATACTATTTGGGAGTAACCAATGGTGGTGCGGGGCGGCTTGCTTTGCCTCAGAATCTAAGTTGAGGATTTCCATATGGACTCTGCCGCTATCAGTGTATATACAATGTATTGTCTTCGATGCAAAAGATCAACTCCGACTTCGGAGGAGAAGACGGTGACTCTTAAGAACGGACGGCCTGCCAAGAAGGGTCTCTGTAATATCTGTGGCGCGAAGAAGTGCAAGATTCTGCTTCTGCGGCGGGGTGCTGGCCTACTTAACAAAGCAATGAATGTCCTACCGTTACCACAGATACATATGCGTCTTCCCAAGGAAGTACCATCCGAGGATGTCCCAGGCGGCTCGTTTAAAAACAGCGGGAAGTATTCGATCTGCGGGCCTTTCACAAAACGTGATAAACGATTGTCACAGGGTTACCGTGGCCTCAACCAGCTCGACCAGGTTTGTTTGAATCACGACCTTGCATATGCTACCCACAAAGATACTGTAGGCCGCAATAGGGCCGACGATATACATGCTGCGGCTTAGTCGAATATCGCGCTATCAGATATCCCTGAATGGGAGAGGAAGGTCGCTAAGACTCTAACCGCTATTATGGCGACTAAATCCCGTTTTGGTATGGGGCACCGATCGCGTATTGGAGTCTGAGCATTACTTGTTGCATGTTTATTAGTCAGTCAAAGCAAACAAATCCCGTTTTGGTATGGGGCACCGATCGCGTATTGGAGTCTGAGCATTACTTGCTGCATGTTTATTAGTCAGTCACAGCAAACAAATCCCGTTTTGGTATGGGGCACCGATCGCGTATTGGAGTCTGAGCATTACTTGTTGCATGTTTATTAGTCAGTCAAAGCAAACAAATCCCGTTTTGGTATGGGGCACCGATCGCGTATTGGAGTCTGAGCATTACTTGTTGCATGTTTATTAGTCAGTCAAAGCAAACAAATCCCGTTTTGGTATGGGGCACCGATCGCGTAATGGAGTCTGAGCATTACTTGTTGCATGTTTATTAGTCAGTCACAGCAAACAAATCGCGTTTTGGTATGGGGCACCGATCGCGTATTGGAGTCTGAGCATTACTTGTTGCATGTTTATTAGTCAGTCAAAGCAAACAAATCCCGTTTTGGTATGGGGCACCGATCGCGTATTGGAGTCTGAGCATTACTTGTTGCATGTTTATTAGTCAGTCAAAGCAAACAAATCCCGTTTTGGTATGGGGCACCGATCGCGTATTGGAGTCTGAGCATTACTTGTTGCATGTTTATTAGTCAGTCAAAGCAAACAAATCCCGTTTTGGTATGGGGCACCGATCGCGTATTGGAGTCTGAGCATTACTTGTTGCATGTTTATTAGTCAGTCACAGCAAACAAATCCCGTTTTGGTATGGGGCACCGATCGCGTATTGGAGTCTGAGCATTACTTGTTGCATGTTTATTAGTCAGTCACAGCAAACAAATCCCGTTTTGGTATGGGGCACCGATCGCGTATTGGAGTCTGAGCATTACTTGTTGCATGTTTATTAGTCAGTCACAGCAAACAAATCCCGTTTTGGTATGGGGCACCGATCGCGTATTGGAGTCTGAGCATTACTTGTTGCATGTTTATTAGTCAGTCACAGCAAACAAATCCCGTTTTGGTATGGGGCACCGATCGCGTATTGGAGTCTGAGCATTACTTGTTGCATGTTTATTAGTCAGTCACAGCAAACAAATCGCGTTTTGGTATGGGGCACCGATCGCGTATTGGAGTCTGAGCATTACTTGCTGCATGTTTATTAGTCAGTCACAGCAAACAAATCCCGTTTTGGAGTTGTTATTTAGATACGTGGGGTATACAGATTTGCGAGATGGGGGTAAAGCACGTGCACCAGCAGAACCCAGAAACATTTAGGGGCCTCTCCGATGAGGATCTTCAGGCTCTGGCGCCGGGGGATTTCGTGAAGATTTCGTGCCAGGGTAAAGAAAGCTTCTGGGTCAAGCTCACTTATTACTAGATTATTATTATTTATTATTACTTATTACTTATTATTAGATGCACTAATTACTGACGACAGCGCTTATGATGATGTGTGCATCGGTGTAGTGGACAATGCACCAGTTACCACTGACGCGTTACGGTTCGGAGACCAAATTCGCTTTAAAGCGAGTGATATATTACAGGTATATATCTAGACGGACGTACTATTTGGATGGGGCTGGCCCGTTTTGGTATGGGGCACCGATCGCGTATTGGAGGCGTAAGCAACCATAGCTATCTGTATGGAGAGTAAGCTATCACGTATATACTACAGCTCCAAGGGCTACTGGTGAGGTCTTTCAGCTGTCAAAAGGCTTGCTGAGGAGGCTAAAGTTTCTGAAAGTGATGCCCGGGAACGGCTCAAAAAGCAGACTATCTGGCAAGTCTATCTGCCAGCCCCTCACCGAATACCACGTCCAATGTTTGATGTACCAACACCGAATGAAGTGCAACAAGCGGATTTATTATATTTGTCTTACGACAAAGTTTGCCGGCGCACCTTTAAGTATGCCTTGACCTTGGCCGATGTTGCCTCCAGGTATAAATCAGCGGAACCTCTGACATCGAAATCATCTGAAGAGGTTGCGGCTGCCCTCGAGAGGGTTTACAAAAGGGGGCCTCTAGTTTTTCCAAAACTGCTCCAGGTTGACCCTGGAAGAGAGTTTATGTGTTCAGTTTCAACACTTATGGCGAAACATAAGACGTCAATTGGGCGCGGCCGGCCCGAGATTCACCGAGATCAGGGTATAGTCGAAAGATGGAACTGGACTCTTTCAGAGCGCTTGTTTGGACACCAGTATGCTCAAGAGTTGCTGCTCGCTGCCCGTATGGCTTCCGTGAGGTCTGTAGAGTGGGTGGCACGGCTCCCAGCTGTGGTTGCTGCCTTAAACAACGAGCCGACCCGGCTAACAGGTAAAAAGCCCGTGGATGCAATCAAACTACAACGGGTAACAGCTCAGTCCTCCTCTGTGGTCCCCGGTCGTCCGGTGGGGCTCAAGGAGCAGCTGATCCCCGCCGATGCTCAGGTTCGTTACTTTTACCAACCAGGCGAGATAGAGGGTGGTGGACGAAGACGAGCGACGGATCCAATATGGAGTGTCACCACGCATTCAGTGCGTAACGTTGTCAGGCAAGTGGGCCAGCCTGCGGTATACTATCTCGTAGATGGTCCCCAGCAAGGGTTTGTACGGGACGAGCTTATGATCGTTCCCAGAGGGACAGAATTACCTCCGGATGGTATTCTCGCCAAAGTACGCAATTGAACACTTGACAACTCAGTATATTTGTAGACAATGATCTTAGTTGAAGCCCAGCATCAACAGTGCCTCGGATCCTTGCCCGCGGCAGACAATGCCCTACTGACCTTAGCGCCTGGAGACTTCGTCAAAACTGGTACTTCTAACGAGCGCTTTTGGGTTGAAATTCAGAGTGTAGCACTCGCCTCTAGTGCCGATGATACTATGTTCACTGGTATACTTGAACGTGACCTTGTAACCGAGGAGAATCGGCGTGGGGACGTTATAGAATTCCAAGGTAAACATATATACGCTATCGCGTAGAATACCAAGGCAAGCTCACAGCCCGAAGATCTCAGCGAGATAGCGATCTATTACATCCAGTCTTTCTTATGCAATGCGATAGTGCCCATATGCTCGCGTTGTAATGCCATCCTCCGCAATCCATTTTTTCGTGTCCAGCGGGGAGAGCGACGTTTTAACCTGTTCGTAGTCACCAATCTGGTGTTCCTTGCTCCGGATGGCTACCTGGGTGTGCCTATATTCTTTCTGTTCGAACAGGGCTTCCTTATACAGCTCGTATCGCAGGTCCTTTTTAACGACAGCCCGTTGCACGCCTTTTGCTTTCATAGTATTCAACCCGCCGTCTTCTAGTATGGAATACATCTTGGGGCGCAGAGCCACAAACTCGGCAATAAGTCGCCCACTGCACTCATCTTTAAATTTTCCTAGGACCTTTTTATTGTCTGTTGAGTAGCATGGATGATCTTTCGGATAGTCGCTGAAGTCATACCACTTTGCATTATTTTTCATGTCAGCGTATATGTCCTCTGTCTCGAGCTGGAACAGCAAGCTGTCGGTATCGGTGTAACACAGTTGCGCTTTGCCACCATACAGCTTTTTGATGTGGTTGTACCAGAAGTTGTACATACGAAGCTTGCTGAGATCTAGAACAGCCTGCCCAACATAGACCGGTTTATTGAGCATGACCTCTCTCTTGGCGCTGTGCACCGCGACAAGGTTTCCCTCGAATATTTTCATATTTCGTGATTTGAATGCCGGGTTCGCGATTAATCGGCGAAGTCTGTCTTCTTCCCCCATAGGCCGGACTAAGTCTACACAAACCCTCTTCCGAACGTTCTCCATCGTTTTACCGAAGACAGCATTGTTGGCAAGCTTGTATAAATCCTTTTCGAAGTCTGACTTGGCTGCTGCGCTCAATGCCGTATTGATCTTGATATATGGTTTCATCCATGCCTCCTGCCTGAACTGCATCATCCTATGAACTTTCGTAACTCTCATGCCCAATGATACGTATTGCTACAAGCTACGGTAATGGAGTACGTAGCGCTGACGCGGGTGGAAATAAGGAACCAGTTTATCACATTCGGTGAACCTACCCCCCTGTTTGTCCACCAAATTATTCTGGTATTCACTCAGCCATTCACGCGGTACAGTCATCTTTACCGGCGCTAAAGGATAGTCACTATGGCTTTCGTGCAGGTGCTCTGGATATTCAAGGTCGACCTCTACGGTGTAGCCAAGAGGACTATCTGCCGGTGTGACCATGATCTCCTCTAGCGTGCGCTCGACCCAGGTGAACCCTCCCGTGGGCAGCGGCTGGCACATGACCCATCCGTAGAGATTGTTGGCATCGACATACATGAGCCATCATTTTGGCTTGGATGGGTCGTAGCCGGCTACTAATGGATTGTTGGCTTTAGCGTAGCGTTTCGGTACCATAGATAGCCCACCTCGCTGCCCTCTTTCGAAGAAGAGATACATGTCAGGGTCTGTCAAGAGCTCCAGCTCCGCCTTTGGCTTTTTCAGGAGTGCATCCCATGACATCCCAGCCAGTGAGAAGTAGTGAGCCGGGTCTAGGCCGTAGTTCCGCATTGACGAGTTTCGAAACGTTTCGAAAACGTCAGCTAGCAGGAGAACGTCTGACTTTAGGTATAAGTCGTGGTAGTCTCCGAGAGTTTTGCATCCGAATGCCTGCCATACTTTTTGCGCATGAGCATAGTCGCTGTCTGAGATCTCCTCTCGAGTTAGCTGGCTGTAGAATGCTTCTTTCGGAGGCAGCTGGGTCTCTTCGAAGCGAGTATGTGAGTTGACATATTCGTACTAATAGATGCCCTTGCATTAGAGGAGATGGGATGCTCCCTCTGTTTGAGATGTCGTCAGCCTGAATTTACCCTTGAGAGTGTCCCAATGTATGTGTTTTTGCACGCTAGATCCGTTGTCATTACTTGGTGCGTGTAATAATCATTTACCAATGAATGTACGAAACAGTAAGTATGTAATGAAGTCGATCAAAAACATTTAACAATTACTACCGTTTCTAACGTAAATGTAGATTTTTTTATACCATGACCACTAGAGACACGGCAGTTCAAGTTAAATATTGATACCAATCTGATTTTGTTTTTCAAATTTATGGACTTGTTCATTGTGAATACTTCCCTAAAGGGCAGAATGTATATGCAGAGGGACGTATTAATCCATCCATTGTAGGTATCTGCAGTCTGGTTTGCTTTCACTATTTCTTAACTCTGCAGCTGTGTAAGTTACCAATCTCCAGTTCGGAACATACATTTGTTTCCACGTGTACTCAGTTAATACTATGCTATATTACTCCACATAATATGGTTTTCCTGAAATAAAATATGTCTCAAGATTTACTGAATAGCCCTTTTATATTCCTTCAGTTCTCAAGTGGAATATCTTTAAATTATTATAAATATCATACTGCGTGTGCCAGAGTATGTAGACTTTGCTGTTGTTGATTGTCACATGTTGTTAGTCAACATGTAGGGATCACCCCCAGCTGTCGGGATATTTTAACTTACTCCTCTTACCAGGACACTAGCTAATGACATCCTTGACAGGTTTCCGCCTAATATAAATAAAGGCTGCATAGATCAAAAGAGAATAATTGTTTCTCTCCAGACATTTACAGGTTTATTTCTCAAATGTGTATGAACCAACATGATTCTCTTCTTGATTCTTGATTAGAAACTGTCTTCACAGCATGTGTGGCATTCCCATAAGTGCTCCATCCACCGTTCCAGCAGCCATCCCACTATACGTAGACTCAGAATTCCGGTCAGTTGTTGATTGCGTGATCTTCAAGACTTTCCAAAAAATGTACTTTTCCTTGAAGTAAATTACACATCACTTGAAATAACATCTCCAATTATAAAACTCAAAGAATAATAAAGTCCGATGTTTGCTAAATGTTTAAACTCTGTTGCTAGTGGAAGATGAAGTCATTTTGATCATTTCTGGAAAGCTGATTCTACATTGTTCAAATTTAAATTTGAAATAAACATACCATGTGTCTAATCACATACAATCACAAGGGTTCCCTTTTGTTAGCCAGATTTCTAAATGTTAAACGGCTGAATAAGTTAATACTTGTCATTTACAAACCAAATGAAGCAAATTTAGATGAGATACCTACAGGCCCGAAATTTGTTATATCCGGAAAGGGAGGACTCTTGCCCCAATATATCATGTTTATGTACGAATTGAGTTAAGAGAAAAAGCTGAACAGAGGAGAAAGTTGTGTCAACACAGGAAAAAAATAAAAATGAGGGGGAAATTGAGAAATAAATAACATATGGAAAGCCAGTCAGAAGGGAAGATGTGCACACAGACAAATAGAGATCTGCATTCAGGTATGTGATCCATGCTAGATTGTGCATCCTGTTGCCAGGACAAAGTCTACCGTTTTCTCAAGTGCAGAGTGGCTTCAGCTTTTTCTTCAGCTCTATATTCTCTGGCCAGAAGTGACGACTTTTCTTGTTGTGTTTATCATGTCCTGAAGTATATGCCCTGGAGTGTGAATTCCTGATCTGAATGGACATTCATTTAAGTATTTAAGGAGGATTTTTTTTTCGTTCACTCTCAAACTTCCACTAGAGGAGGACAATGGTCTTACAAGATTTCCTGCAGGATGTAGTCCAAAGAATGGAAATATGTTGTTGTTTTATTTGCAGCAATTGCATGACACACCTGACATCAGTGATAAGTATGTGGGTTCTTAATCGATAAAGGTGGCACCATATTCTGTAGTGGCATGTCTTATGGAAAATAGCTGTGGTTTTGCTAATTCCTTTGGAGGATATAAAACAGAGATGTCATTACAAATTATTTTTAGAAAATAAACTCACTAAATATTTTTGCACTGAGTAAAATGAATACACATATATTAATCATATTTTTGCACTGAGTAAAATGAATACACATATATTAATCATATTTTTGCACTGAGTAAAATGAATACACATATATTAATCATATTTTTGCACTGAGTAAAATGAATACACATATATTAATCATATTTTTGCACTGAGTAAAATGAATACACATATATTAATCATATTTTTGCACTGAGTAAAATGAATACACATATATTAATCATATTTTAAGCATACACTTTAATCATCATCTGATTACAACCAACAATCAAGGAATAAATTTATGACAAAAAGCACATATTCAACATTCACTAGCCAGTTTCACAATCAAACACACAGCTCTATGTTATGCAAACCATCCATGTCTCAGTGTAACAATATCATAACAAAAAGTACATATTCAACATTCACTAACCAGTTACACAAAAACACAGCTCTATGTTATGCAAACCATTCATGTCTCAGTGTGCAATAATATTGTAACAAAAAGCACATATTCAACATTAACAACCAGCACCACAAACACAATCTACAGGTATATTGTGCAAACCATTCTTCTTCTTCTTTCGTTCACTTGAAACATGTCTATATCTGTAATTCTGTCTCCTTAATAAAACTCACTGTCTTTTGTAGTTGCAAACCATTCAAAACACACACATGACCAAAACTATAAAGCAATGAAAGGAGAGGCAAAATATATGTACATGAATAAATAAATGAAACAAAAACTGGGTATTGCACTCATAAAGTTCAAAGAATTTTATCATGGAAATGTGGTAACAATTCGATAGCACACAAAAACATAATTATATGTAACATATTTATGTGTAACTTATAAAAAGTAATATTTTGTCAAATGACAACATTGGGAATTTAATGCTGAGTCATCCTGAACTGCTGCACCACATTTGATGTATTGTTATAAAGTTGCTATTTGTAAAGTGTGGACCTAGGTTCACTTTGATGTTTTTCTGAAAGGGTGAAATTAGTTAACATAAATTAAATTAAGTGGGCAACTTCTGTTTGTTGGTGTTTTTGTGGTATTGTTGAGTTACTTGTTAGCATGAAGTGTAGAAGAGTCACTGCTATTTGTGTAAAGTGCACATGAGTCACAGTTGTTTTTGTGAAGTGTGGGAAAGCATCTTCTGTTTCTGTGAAGTGTGGAGTCACTGTTTTTGTGAGGTGATGGAGATGTCACAGCTGTTTTCGTGAAAAGGAGGAGTCACTGCTATTTCTGTGAAGTGTGAATGAATCAATGATGTTTTTATGAAGTGTGGAGGAGCCATTTCTGTGGTATATAAAGTGTGAAAGTATCACTATGTTGTGTTAAATGTGCGTATATTTTTGTTTCTTGTAAGTCTCATACCTGTCTAGAGGAGCGCGGTAGCCTAATGGATAGTGAGCTTGCTTGCTACCATCTGGTTACAGCGTACCAGGTTCGAAACCACGTCCGGACATAAAAAAATCTGGGTTGTGATTTCTCACTTGACATGACCACTCCTCCAGTCGACTCAGCTGTAAATGAGTACCTGACGCATGAGTTAGGGAAGTTAAAAAACAGCAAGGAAGGGAACTGGCCACCCCATCTAATAGTTGCTGCAGCTTAGTACATGAAGAGTTATCTTCATCCCCGACAGCAGATGCCATGGGACCTACCTTTACATACCTGTCAACTAGTAAATAAGGTCTATATTTAGTGGCTCTGCTATATGAAGGTGGTAACCATCTCCTCTCCCCTGCAGTTTTTACTTTCCAGATTAATCCAGTACCTAATTACGGCTGGGTTGATCTTGGATCTGTTGCAATCTAAAAACATTTCCGCCTCTACAGGAAAATGAATCTAGGACCACTCATATGTGAAATCAGTGCGCTAAACACTGTGCTACGCTGGCCCATGAATATATACAGAATATGGATATTTGGATCAAATTATTGAATTTTATACTGAAAACAAGGCTGATACTTCTGGAAATTGACAGGTATGAATTATGAAGGTCTTCTGTTTTTTTTTCTTCTTTTTGTAATGTGGAACTAGGTTGTATGTCTCTGCTGTTGTAATTTGGAAGTGTGAAAATGAATTGTATGTGTTTGTTGTTGTATTTTGTGAAGTGTGAAGATGAATTGTATGTGTTTGTTGTTGTATTTTGTGAAGTGTGAAGATTAATTGTATGTGTTTGTTGTTGTATTTTGTGAAGTGTGAAGATGAATTGTATGTGTTTGTTGTTGTATTTTGTGAAGTGTGAAGATGAATTGTATGTGTTTTTGTGAAGTGTGAGGTGAGTGGTAAGTCTATCTATTTATTCGCTAAACCCTTTATTGCCTTTCAGCATCAGGGGTTGAAGAGTTCTCTGGAGATGGCCCTCTTGTGTGCTGAGTATATTGTGGAATTTGTCGCCTCTTTTATTTCAGTGATCCATTGTTTCCAAGGTCGGCCTCTAGGTCTACCTTCAATGTATCTGTGTAGCATAGCATGCTGTAGTATGCTGTCTGGTGGTAGTCTGCTGTTGTGTGCAAACCATTTGATCTGTTGGCTCTTAATATAATCCAAGATTGGGGTGGTGCTGGTTCTTTGTCTAATGTCCTAATTTCTCACTCTGTCTCTTAGTGATATTCCTAGGATTCTGCGTAAGCATGCCATTTCAGCTGTCACTAGTTTACGTTTGTCTTGTGATGTCGTTGTCCATGTTTGGCATTGATAGCACAGCGTTGGCATAACAATCGTTTTGAATAGTGTTATTTTGGTGTTTAAATCTACATTTTTGTTTCTGAAGATTGGTGTCATTTGCCCTAGGGCTTGGTATGCTTTAATAAATCTATTATTAAGTAAGTACTGTTGTATTTTGTGAAGATGAATTGTAAGTGTTGTAATTTGTGAAGATGAATTGTAAGTGTTGTATTTTGTGAAGATGAATTGTAAGTGTTGTATTTTGTGAAGAGTAAAGATGAGTTGCACGTGTCTGGTGTTGTGAAGGTGGGTTGCATGCATCTGTTGAGTTTTGTAAAGATGAGTTGCACGTGTCTGGTGTTGTGAAGGTGGGTTGCATGCATCTGTTGAGTTTTGTAAAGATGAGTTGCACGTGTCTGGTGTTGTGAAGGTGGGTTGCATGCATCTGTTGAGTTTTGTAAAGATGAGTTGCACGTGTCTGGTGTTGTGAAGGTGGGTTGCATGCATCTGTTGAGTTTTGTAAAGATGAGTTGCATGTTCCTGTTGTTTTATTTTGTGAAGGTGAATTATATTTTTCCTGGAATCCCAAAATAATATCAAATGCGACCAATCAAATTTTTCATGTACCTATCAGACTATATGTAAGATTTAACTGCCCCTCAGAGTATTTCTATTTGCAGCTGATTTCATAACCTCTAACCCTCTCATCTATTTTCAGCTGAGTCTGTGGCTGAACTTCAGGACCTTGGAGTGAATCATAGTGTTTCAAGAAATGAGTGACATATAGAAATAATTAGAGTTATCAACCAACACATAACCGAAACAGTCAGTTACCACATACTGAAGTACATATTAAATATGAGATTGGAGTGCCATGATGATGATCTGACAACTAACTAACTGACTAACAATCTACTGTCCTCCATTATATATTCTTAATGTCCTAATTGTTTTGTTCACTTGTTGGTTCCAATCAAGTGAATTCAGTTAAACTTTAATTTGCTATGGTTAATTTTCAGTTACTGTGCCCTATATATGTTTACTTCCTCCCTCTAAAATCTTTAGTTACTGACAACAGAAATTAGGTTTCACAACTGAACAACATGAGAACAGTTCTATAGATATATCAACATTAACATCAAATTTCAAGATGTCAGATAATTCAAATTCATGTGAAATGTTCACAGCAGATGTATGATGAATTAAGGTAATGACACAGAGGTTAAAATGAATCACAAGATGTTAAGCTAAAGATAACATCTGGGTCAAAAGACATGAGCACATGGACCGCAGGATCAGCAAACAAACATAAAAACTATTTACAGATTAGCCTAATAGAGCTCAGTTTTCATAGGCCCTCTTTCGACTCTACCCTTACTTTCCCAATGGGGAATGGTTTCCAAAAAATTCGGAACAAGGTAGGTTAGGACAGACAAAACACAATATTTTAAATAAAAAAGTTAATATGAATTGGTCTCATTTTTATACAACTCAACAAATGCAGAGTCTTTCACTCAAAATGCTACGTCCAGCAATTTTGATGGATAGAAATAAAATAGACTTATAAAATTTTTTAATATTATGAATACATATCATTTCATCTGATTTTATAGCCATAGTGTTTTTCTACCCTACCATAATGTATTTGAAGTAATTATAAAAATTGAGCTTTTAGTGACTTACTAACAGAAGTGGTCGCAAAAATTGCTGTTTTAGCGGCTTGTAGGAGACAATGAGTTAATAATTTCCCCTTACAGATGCTGCACACCATTTCTACAATCGCCGCCAGGACAAATCACTTTTTTTTTACTTGTTTTCATTGCAGTCGATATTACATTTTTAGTTTGTGCTGGGTTAATACCTGGCGAAGGCCTTTGTGTAGGTCATAGTTCCCGCTTTCTCTGCATATTTATATAATGGAAATATTATCTCAGCGTCATTTTTGATGTATTTTTCAAAATTAGCGGAGATTTGACATAATTTTTTCGCATTGGAGGATATTGTTCGTATGTACACTGATGATGACAGCCGTAGTTGCAATGGAAATATGCATGATGTAGGTAATTTGCATACCAAATATAACATGGAAAATTCCTTGTTAGATAGACCTAATGTTTCTGAAAACGGAAAGGAAATCAGTGGTACTAATTTTGACATCACAAATTTTGCGGAAGTGGTGTTGTATTTCGAGTAATATTTTTGTCTAAACATGGCTCCAATACTCAGCACTCCCAAAGTAAAAAGAAATATTCCCCACATTATGTTGGGTTTGACAATTTATTTTTTTATATATATATGTTTATTTAAACTATCTTTGATATATGTTCATGCAAGACTATTAATTTTTCTGTTGATCTGCTACGTTTGAGTGTGATATGATGAATAGTTTGAAAGAAAATGCATTTTTAACATCATCATATTAATAATTTGGAGTTGTTCCCCTTGTCTTAGTGATGGCAGATTGACAATAGGGAAATCGCAAGGTGGTGAAAGGGTTAAATGACTAATCAGTTTTGGAATCACTTGTATTTATAAAATATTTAATGTATTCTGAGCGATAGAATTCACAGATAACATCAGTTCAGCTGATAAACAGGCTTTAGTGATTAAATATGTTTATTCGCCAAAAAAAAATGTGGTGTATGGCCAAGTGGTCGGAGTTTTAGTCTCACACCTATGAGTTCTAGGGTTTTGATCCCCTGGTAAGGACTAGGTTTTTTTCTGTCAAAGTGTAAATTAAAAAACCCACTCTTAACATGACGTAGCAACAGCAAGGGAACAGGGCTTTTCTCACACAAGCCACTCAAAACTCCCCTGTATTGGAAAAATGCAGTATTGACAGTTTTTTTAAACTTCATAACTCACTGAATAAATAACACAGTTTAAGTTTCAGCACCCTACAGGCAACTGTTAGTCACCGACTTATATCTTTCCACAGAACCATAGAACGTTGCTGTGACCACGTTGACTCTGTTTACTAACTATACTGCTAATGTGACCGGAAATGTGTGAGATTGAAGCTAGGAATACGTGATTTATATGATTATATATGGCATTGGATATAATTAGGAGTGTGTTCAACTGAATTATTTCTAAACCTAGTCTTAACCGAAATGACCGGATCGACATGTTAAGTGACATCTACATGTTTTATTTGTTTTCTTAGTGTTTTATTTGTTTAAATATTATGAGAACGTTAGTTTATTTATGAAATAACAAAAACAAAAAGTTCTAGATAATTTATCAGGGGTGCCAGAGATTGGCATTGAATATAATTACATTGTATGTAGTCCCAGACCTAATATAAAATAACTGACATGGTAAAAGACATCTAGGTGTTTTATTTGTTTCTGCAGACAATATTATGTTAGTTTGGTTATGTAGCAACAAAACTACAATAGACTAGGTATGTAGAAAAACTTATCAGGGTTGCCACACATAGGAAAAGTATAGGTGGTCACACACAAAATTAAAATAAAATAGTTTTTTTTTTTGTTGCAATTTTCATCTTCACAATTTTCTCACACCTCTCATAACATACATATACTACAACTGACACAAATATATGTAGTGTCACTTCTTTATTTACATATACACAAATTAATTTTAAATCTCTTCTTCTTCTTTCCTTCCTCTTTTACCCTTTACGGGTGTCGAGGGAGATACATTGTTCTTGTTCTCGCTTTTCTGGCAGCTTCAGATAATGTTATTTGGTGTTCATGTAATGTCTCTTTGATGTTGTTGATCCAGCGTACTCTAGGTCTACCACTGGCTCTTCTTTCTGCTTCTCCTCTCTTCATATATGCTTTAGAAACTAATGAATCACACTGCATTCTTTCCAGATGACCAAACCATTGCTTAAAATCTCTAAAAACAAAAAAATTATTGCATTTTGCAGTCACCAACATTAACGCACATTGTCAAAAAGTAAACTAGGCCCTGGGAGAAGTTTGCGCAATTTTAATCCAGGGTGCTAAAGGTTAACTTTCAGAATTTGGCAACAGAAAAAACATGTTAGTTACATCTGATATGATAATTTTAAAAAAAACCTACAGTGATTGATGACACATGCAATCTGGCTTAGTCCTGATCAATTTAATTTTAAGAGTGTGTACAAATACAATAATTTACATTAAATTTATGGTCTTGTTGACCGCAGCATTTGTCCTGTTGATGCTTGGCTGTTGATGGCAAGGGATACTTCATGCAGGAAGCTGAAAAGGAACAACAAATAATCAAAATACTTCACAACTTAATGTTAGTTTCAAAATCAAGGAAATTTGTTAATAATTCTAATAACCACATTGATAGCATATAAGTACATCTAAGTACTCTGAACATATATGGAAGGTGTCTGTGGGACATTGTACAGCATGTTTTCCTTCTAGCATGCTTTTGTTGTGCATTATTGTATCAGAGGATCTCTTCAGCTATTGCCCCACTCTTGGTGTTGCAACATCAGTCAGATCTGTCTTGTGCAAGTCTCTCCCATGAATGTCTGTCTATATTGAAGTGAGGGTAACTCAAACTACTTGTTATTTGCAGATGACCAAGCACTAGTAAAACCATGATAATCAGCAAAGAAGAACAAGAGCTAAACATAAACATACATGGAAACTACAACAAGTAAAACATTATCAATATTTTGGACACATAGTCACAAATGATGGCAGGTGTGAAACAGAAGTTAAAGAGAGAATAGGAATAGCTAAAAGTACCTTCAATAATAAGAGGAAATGAGGAAATATTAATATCTAAACAAATTACAAACACGTTAAAAATGAGAATTATAAAATGCTACATCTATTCTATATTAATGTATGGCTCAGAAATATGGACACTAAATAAACAATTAGAAAACAGAATTGATGTCTTTAGATGTCGGTATATAGAAGAATAAGGAAAACATCATGGAAAGAGAAGAAAACAAATAAAGAGGTACTAAAAACACTTAATATGAAGAGAGAACTACTAAGAGAAATAAAGATCAGGCAAATAAAATATTTTGGACACAATAAAAGACATGACACCTTATTGAAGACATTACTTGAGGGCAAAGACAAAGGGAAGCGAGCAAGAGGTAGGCAGAGATATAAGTGGGAGAGTAACATCACACATTGGACAGGTTACAGTCTAGCAGAGTGCACCACCAAGACAAGAGATAGGGGATGTTGGAGATACATTACAGTGAACCTTCGTTACGGAGACGGCACTTATTGATGATGAAGCACTAGTAGCATCATCAGAAGAGTAACTATAAAGACAAATAGATACATTACATCAAACATGCCAAACCTTTAGCATGATGATAAATATAGAAAGGATCGGAGTAATGAAGATATGAAGAACAAAAAGAAACATCAATACATATATTGGAAACCACAGACTTAAACAAGTGACAGAATTCACATACGTAGGAAGTAATATAACAGATAGCAAAGCAGTAAAGAAATACACAATAGGTGTAGTAAAGCATATCAAGTCCTAGGGAAAATGACACAATCTTTATAAATAAAAAATGTACTTAAACATCAAAATAACACTTCAAAACGATTATTATACGAACGTTGTATTACCAATGCCAAACATGGACAATGACAGCACAAGACAAACACAAACTTGTGACAACTGAAATGGCATGTTTGTGCAGAATCCAAGGGATATCATTAAGAGACACAATGAGGAATGAGGATATTAGACAAAGAACAGGCACCACCCCAATCTTGGAACATATTAAGAGACAACATATCAAATGGTTTGCACAAATCAGCAGACTGCCATCAGACATAGTACACAGATACAGTGAAGGCAGATCTAGAGGCTGGCCACGAAAACAATGGACCACCGAGTTAAAAGAGGCAAATTCGCAGAGGTTAAAAACAAATTCCACAATATGCTCAGAACACAAGAGGGCCATCTCCAGAAAACTCTTCTACCCCTGACGCTGAAAATGTATATTTAAGGGTTTAGCAAATAGATAGATAGATTGATTGAAGTGAGTCAGTAGTGTCTTAAGAGCATCTTTAAAACGCTTTTTCTGGTCTTAAAGGAAACCAGTCTGAAGTCTCCTATATAGCAACTTTTTTTTTTGGCAGACGATCTTTCATGTGGACGAGGTGACTTGTCCAACATGTTTGTGCCTACATCAACATTGTGTGTATACTTACAGATTTAGAATTCATCAGTACCTCACTGTATATTTTATCCCAATAGATGTGGAGTATCTTACAACGGCAGTTTATGTGGAAACCGTCTAAAAAAATTCTTCTACTCCTAACACCGAAAGGCAACAAAGGGTTTTAGCAAATAGATAAAATGGTTCAGTATACTTCTGAATAACTCTCTGCCTCACCTTTATTGACAGTGTATTATTGACATAATACACTGTATATTCTTTAATTATTTATTTTATGAATACTTCTTTTGCCTGCCCTAGTCTATTTCTTATCTCTGTTGAACTTCTTCCATCTGATGTCATTTAAAAAACAGTTAAGGGGATTAAAACTATTAACTCTTTCCAGACTAGATTTGTATTTAGGGATGGACCAAATTAATTTTCAGTTGTATAGAAATTATCATATTATTATTTCCTACTATAATATTGATAAATGTGATACATATTGTATAACATTGGAAAATGGTTACAAAAAAATGAACATAGTACATTTTTGAAAATTTCTTCTTTGATAGAATGATAACAATGTTTAACAGAAAGAAGACCTAAGGGTAGACCTAGAGTACGCTGGATCGACAACATCAAAGAGACATTACACGAACACCCAAATAACATTATCTGAAGCTACCAGAAAAGCGAGAACAAGAGCATTGTATCTCCCTCGACACCCATAAAGGGTAAAAGAGGAAAGAAGAAGAAGTTTAACACATATAAATAATTAGGAGTGTATAATTTTTTTTAAATGCTGCGATTCACCAAATTTATTAATGGCTAAAAGTGTTCTGATCAAATCTTCTGACATTGTATGATAGGGTATTTATTTTTAGTCATTAAACAATTTATTTGATGCATTTATATCTTAAAAATATTGAAGTTATGTACATTTTTCCCAATGAAGTCTGAGGTCAAATATATTGTAAAACCCATATTAGTGAACCACAAAATATAAATTGATCAAGTATGATACGCATGGTTTGCGTCTCTGGGTCTCACCAATGGCCCATTAGACAAACCACCCATGCAACAGAAAACCTAAGTAGATGACATGCCGTTATATTTAGGTTATCTATTATAGAAGCTTCATGGCATGTCATCTATACAATTATGCCTCTCATACTTTTAATTTTTTGTTACAATGTATTTTATGCCATGTTGTTTTCTTTTTATTTATTTGTTTATGTATGCACCCTCTGTGGTTGGGAGAGAGCTAGATATTTGCTGCGCAGCTGTGGGGAGGAGGAAATTGACAGCACTGTTTTTCCTATGGCTGAGGCCCATCATAGAGGCACACTGACTTAGGACGTGAAGATCCTTTTGACTTGAATATTTGGTTGCATGCCTGGAGCAATAGAGAAGTTCGGCATAACCAGTAGTCAATTGGTGGCGGTGAATGAGCACAGTGAACCCTATCTTGGCTGCAGTGGCTCGGAGCAGTTCATAGGTTGAAACCTACCTTTCTAGTAGTGTGATAGTTTTTCTCTGGCTCTGGCCCAGAGTGGGACGAAAATCCACAGACTCCCCAGCAAGATCGGGTCAAAGGGCATGAGCCCATGGACCGCTGGATCAGCAACCAACCAACCATCAAGTATGATAGGTGGAAACGAAATCTGATATATCGGTTATTGGTCCTATACAACTTCTTTATATTGTCAATATAATATATTGGTGATTGATCAGAAAAGAGTTAAAGCAAACAATATTGCCATTAACACAAACTGTTATAGAAATCATCACTATAAAATATCTTAATACATAACAAACTACTGGAGTAAAGACTAAAACAGGCCCAAACAGAGAAATATAACATAAATATGAAGAGAGTGATATATCAACAACGAACTGGAACTATGAATCACTACACTCTGCTAGAGTTTATTGAGAGGGTATCGGAGGACCTATGGAACTGATTGGTGTGCACTTATGACCTGCACTAAGACTCACCTTTACAAAATTTTACAGAAATGTGCACACAAAAATTGCTACTTTTTGAATTTACCTTTTGGAATTGTGAATAGTTGTTCCTCCCAGCACAACCCGAACCCCTGGCATTGTTCTATTGAGATTATGCACAGCTAAAGCCTCTTCATAAGTACATCCTCCAATGATAAACACTATGATATCCTGGGGCCTGAAATGCACATATATCCACATATATAAATCACAATACTAGAATTTGAATTATGAGTGAATATTATAAACACACGTTCATAGATGTTCTAATCCCCATATCATTCAATCCATCAGAGTGTAGTTGGATTTTGTTATTGACATTAAAAATACATGAAGTATATTCTTGTTATATTTTTACATAATTCCTTTTTCTACTTCTCAAAGAGCATATCGCCCTGAAGTTGGAATCATTAGAAATCTGCACCTAGTTGTCTCACAGTGATTCTGTAGCTATTATTGTTTTCCAAAATATTTTTTTGTTTTTGTTGTGTTCGCTCCATTGTAATCAGCACAGGCTTCCGTGCAATTTCCACCGGGAGCATGATTACGTTGTGCCACCATTATGCGTGTTGTAGGCCTAGCACATCCGATTTCGGCATGCCGTGACAATTCGGGTGGGCTACCCTAGCCTGTGACAGCCTTCCTATTTGTCATCAGACAGCGAATGTGTACTGACTCTACGCCGAGATCCGAGATGGTTAGTCCTTCACGTCTGTCTTGCACAAGGCGTTCCGTTGCCAGTGAATTTGCCTCGTGTTATTAGACGTATTGTGCCCGTGCTCATCGGGTACTGAACCTTTTCTCATCCTCAAGCCTGGTTCCAGTTTAGGAAGAACTTGACAGAAGAGTTGGGCTTGGGCTCATTCGCCTTCTTAGCCGAAGTGTTGCTCACCAACGTCATGAACCTTTTCTGTGATAAAATTGATAGCATTACTGTGCTATACTATTGTGAAAGTGTATTTGGAGATTAAATTTGATATGAACAAAATGGACATAAATAAAGTTACTCAATGACTGCCTGTTGCTATTTAAGGCGGCTATTCTAATGTTGAGATTTAGAACTGCCTACTCTCGCAGAATAACTTGTGTTTGTTTGATCTGTGAGATAATATAAACAAAACGATTTCAGGTGACATGCTTCTATAGGAAGGTGCTGTCAGGTGCTTAGTCGTATCACAGATGGATGATAAATCCAGAGCTCTTGTGTTTAAAGTTTAGTGAATGGTATAATGGGAATGCTGACCTTGATTGCACACAACATAGTGTTGGAGATAATGTAATTGTTTATATTGATGAATCTTTTCTGGACGTGGGGGAGAATTAGGGTTTCTAAGGTCTTTTAAGAGAAAAAGTGATTGTTGATAAGATTAGAGATAACATGACAGCATCAAGTAAGATAATGGACTTTAATGAAGTTATGGCAGCATTTAAATTGGTTGCTGAAACAGAGATAGTCAAAGTTGTGTCAGTCAAACAATTAATGTTTTGTAATGTACAGACTGGATTGTTGAGATAAGAATGGGTGAGTCTAATGTCTAATATTGAACAACTCAATTGTCCAGAGCATTACATGGATATACTGCCCTGGTCATGCTGGGGTCAGAGGAAACGAGAGAGCCAACTTATTGGCAGGCAATGCGGCGATAGGTGGCGCATTGCTGAGAAGAGATAAAGCAGACTTAATGAAGGCAGGAATAAATTCATTTCAAGATGAAGGTGATGTCAATGAGGTTGAGAACGTACACGTACAGAGAATGGGAGTACCTAGAGGTGAGGGAAGGAAAAGTAAATTTTTCGGAAAGTCCCGAAGATCACACACTCAACACCTGACCGAGACTCTGAGTCTACATACACTGGGATGGCTGCTGGAGCGGAAGGCGGAGCACTTATGGGAATGTCCCGCATACTGTGAAGCCAGTTTCTAGTCAAGAATCAGGAGTCTAATGTCACTTCACATCTGCAGTAAATTGTGTAGATCTACTACTGTCTTGAGCTACTACTACTACTGTATTGTATTGCAGAATATCAGCCTAGAGTAGAATCACAAAATTTCATTGCCCACTTATTTATAGTAGTCACAGTTTCTGTTACAAGTCACTTACCTATCCTTGAGTTGTCCAGTTCCAAGGTAGGGATAACTAGCTTCCTTGAGTTTTCCCTTGATAAGCTGATCTAAAAGTGTAAACAGAAGAGGTTTGTGCTGTGTGTAAACGTTCTCCACTCCCTGGAAATGAAAAACATATGACAAGCTTTAACATATATCTATTTAGAGAAAACAAAATTATTCAGGTAGATAACACAGAGAGTAAACTAGACAGAAAGATCATACAAAGAGGGGAAACTAGGTAAGAAGATAAATACCGGGTAACATTTGCTTACTGCGCAACACTGAAATCCAACAGGTAAAAAAATGTAATAGGGTAATTAAGTTTTGCTAATCACTAGACACACATAATAACACACGCAAAACGATGTTTTGACCAAAAGGCCTTCATTAAGACAAAAATTAAAACAAAATTAAAACATACAATAGAAAATGGACAGTAAGGTTATGGACGTTCACATTGGCATGTGTAGTATAGATTGACCGGAAAAGGTGAAACGATACCGGACAAGGAATATACAAAAATGACTACATACATGTGACATGAAAGAAACACAACTTATGGAACAACTAGAATCATACATGAGACAGGCTTTGATTGGGTTTAATAGTGCCATATTGGTAAATGTAGCGGTTCTCAATCGCAAGACGGGTCAGGTCGTCAGAGAAGCACGTCTACAGGATAACCTGAACGGTTTTTTTAAGCTAAAAAAAGATAAAACAGAGTTTGATAATGCACAAAGTGGAAATAGAAATATCATACAGATAGTGAACAAGACGGTAAGAGAAACATACTAGACATGAAGATCATTGGGAACATAAACTAGGTAGAAAGTAATTCAAACAGTAAACTAGACATGAAGATCATTGGGAACATAATGAGATACAAAGTAATTCAAAGAGTACACTAGACATGAAGATCATTGGGAACATAAACTAGATAGAAAAAATTCAAACAGTAAATTAGGCACGAAGATCATTGAGATAATAAACGAGATACAAAGTAATTCAAAGAGTAAACTAGACATGAAGATAATTCGGAAAGTAAACTAGGTAGAAAGTAATACAAACAGTAAACTAGACATGAAGATCATTGGGAACATAAACTAGGTAGAAAATAATTCAAACAGTAAATTATACATGAAGATCATTGAGAGATTGAACTAGATATGAAGATAATACATAGTAAATTAAACAGGAAGATCATGAACTAGAGAGAAAGATCTTATAGAATGTGAACTAGACAGGGTGTTCTCAGAATGTGGAAACTAGATTGAAAAATCATGAAGAGATACTACAATAATACTGAAAGTGAAAATATATGGGAAGATAACGGAACGAAAATTTGAAATAAAAATTGCTTGTGTGTTGCTATTGCCCGAGAGGGGGGCAAAGAATAGCAGCAATGTTGCCTGCCACACATATCGTTAGAGGTAACTAAGGAGGTTTTAGAGCAGAGTTGGCTGTCCCATCTCATAGATGATCCGTGACCCAGAAGCCATGCTGAAGTCGGATGTGTGAGGTCAAAAGGTGTAGATATTGCAGCAAAGCTGTAAACCATTACCCAAAGTAATTCTGTTCACCATAGTAAATAGTACTAATCTGCAGAAGTTTGAGAATGAACGTAGCAGAAGAAGAAGAAGAAGAAGAAATAAAACTGTGGTCTAGCCAGAAACTAGTTACTGTTATATTGTCATTAGCAGAAGTCAGCTCTGTGGCAGAATGGTACACATCTTCTGTGATGTTCAAGGTACCGGGTTAAAATCCCGCCACAGGCCATTGTGCATCCAGACCATTCAGAAAGCACCTGCAAACTACTGAATGTATTTATATTGCCTAGAAAATCACTACAGCCAAAACATGCAGGTTTCATGGCTATATCCTGAAAATGATATGCTACCAAAAGCAAGAGAATGTTGTTCATGCATTCTTAAGAACTTGAAAGAGACCACACTGACTTAATCAGACCAATGATAGATTTATTACAGAATGTTGAGGATTAGGCTGTAAGTGATAATGCATATGTACAGAGGTTGATTAAAAACTAGAATTAACAGGGGGGAGAAAGTGTATTATCTGGAAGAATCAACAGATCAGTAATCAACATTTGACTGATACTTGGAGTTTGAACATGCTTAGATGGCTGGTAGAACAGAGAGCAGAACACATATGGGAATGCTCCTGTGCTATGATGCTGGTTACTAAATAAAAATCAATCTTCTTATACATGTCAAAAACTATAGTGGATCTGTTAACATTCAAGGACATTAAAGTGTCTGGAAGTGTTGACACTATTATTGATATGTAGGATAAGAGTTATAGCTGTTACCTGTGTGGACACAATGACTAAACCATTTCCTGAGAGACTGAGCCACTATAGGTGTACCATGAGGTCAGTTCATAAATCGATAATAAAAAGAGGCTACTGAATACAGTGAAATTTGTATAGGTCTATACAACATTGCATATATTCATTATACAATAATTATTACGAGCATTGTTGACTGCTCACCTTCAAGCCTTTCAGAAGCCTTTTTGTGATTGCCACAGCATCCTGGATACCAAATAAATCACTGCCTCTGCCTTTCTTTCCTCCATAGTCCAAAACTGATTGAACCATCTACAGAAAAACATGAATTAAAGTTGAAATTTGTATCACACCTGACTGAAAACTGACTGAAACATCTACAGAAAAACATGGATTAGATCTTGAAATGTTAATCACCTTTCAATCACATTTTGGCATTTTAAAAACTTGCCTGTGACCACAGGATACCTACTGTGAACAATTTATATCAGTTTTGTTTACTGTAACAACATTTTTTTACATAATAAGAATGCAATCTTCATGTGAACTCTCCTTATAGGTCCTCATTGATTTTGTGTTCAATGTTCAAGTCATGCTGTTGAGATCTTCCTGTGTCAGAAATATCTCAGAACACAAATGATTACTCAGTGAAAGTAGAATGATCTTGGTTATAATTTTCTATCTTAAGCTATGAGTATTCTTTAACAGAATAATTTAAATACACTTGACTTACAGCTCGATGTTCACTTGAGACCCCTCTTTGTCTCAAAGTTTCTATGAGCCCTGAGACATCATTGTTGCTGTGGCTTTCATAACGCAGGGCATACAACATGACTAATCTTAGCATGTCAATGTGACGAACTTTGTCACTAGCTATCAGTGACCGAATGCGCTGAAATTCAACAAATTATAGATTATAAAAATATACTATAGATTATACAAATTATAGATTATATACATTTTTTAAATTATAAAAATTCTAAATTCTAAAAATTATATATATATATATATATATATATATATATATATATATATATATATATATATATATATATATATATATATATATATATATATATATATCATGTGACATATGCTTTCTAGAACATAGCCTTCTTTATGAATCGTCTGTACTCCTCATGATTCTAAATGAATTGATCAGCCCCAATCAGGAGCATATTTAAGCAATCTGAGATGTCTCTTATCCATAGACATCTTGTGATATCCTTACCCCTGCTTTCAGAAACCATACTTTCCATTATTAATTTTTCAATGCTTTTTTTTCCATGTTTCTTAATATGGCCAAAAAATCTCAGCCTTCTTATTGTGTAATTTAAGAGCCATGTCTGTTCAACACTTAAAAGTACTTATCACTTCTTTATTAGTCTTTTTCATTGTCCACAATATTCTCAAACTTCTTCTATAGCCTTCCATTTAAAAGGCAGCTATTCTCTTTGCCGCTGTTTTATTAATACACTGATGACCATGATCACATGTTACGCGATCTACCATCATTGAATCAAGAAATTTTTAGCACAACCTTGCAATCAAAACTTTGGATGTCTGGAATGAATGAAAAATCCTAAAATTTGCTATCAAAATAGATGAAAACCACTGGACTATTCATTTCTCTGTGTTTTAATATAGGAAATAACCATGTACAGCAAAAAAAAAGAATTTTTATGAATTTTCTCCCTTGTTAGTTATGATTGGGTGAGCACTGTTTTGTTTTTTCTCCTTCAAAAATCAGGGGGGGGTCAGCATGCAATCGAGTGGGCTTTAAAACGAGTACATACGGTAATCACTGAAAACACAGAGTAATTACTAATTACTAGTTTCCTAATTACTAAAATACAATGTAATAAAATTTGCTAATTTCTGGAAACACTGAGTAATTAAAGTTGACTAATCACTAGAAACAGAGGATAATGAAGATGGCTAATCACTGGAAACACAAGAAAACACGCACAAACTATGTTTTGACAGAAAGACTTTTATCAAGCACGTAACATTACACAATGAGCAAAATAAGACAAATTATAGCACAAATTGGAAGCAGACAATCAAGATTCTCAGGCATGTGACGAGGAAAGTTAAACCAGAAAATTTAGCAACCACCGGAAAGAAGAAGGGGAGAAGAGACGGAGGAAGATAAAGAGAGAAATTTCAGGATGTTATCACTGTACCACAAAAAGAATTCACCCACTGAACTTAGTAACAACACAAGAGACAAGAGTTGTGGAGAAGCTGATCGCCTACACAACCTGGCATGGCATTTGATTGATTGAAAAGATGACAATGTCTACAATCTAAATATTGAGTCTCAGCGCCTATAGGTTTGTAAGGAGAACAATAACTTTGCTCCCAACCAATAATTATGAATTTGTAAAAACTCAACAAGTTTCAGACCACATTAGGATAAAGAAGAAGCAACAGAATGATATGACAAATATGATCTGATGATAGTTGATACAGGTGACAGAATCTTACCTGCAAAAGTGCTGAATGATCCCCATGGCAAGCTATTTCCTGCTCTGTCTCGGACACTTCCAACAATAGATGTGCTCCCACAAGACGAGATAGTTCACCTACAACTGTTACATGCTTGGATACTGTGCCTGACATTTTCTTGAACTGAGGGTAGTTTTCTACAAATGCCTTCAAAGGCAGACAATATAGAGAGTGTATTACTATAAATCTATGACAAGATACAAGATTTCAATCAAGGATATATCATTATTCTGTATATATAATCAAAGAATTTTTTTTTTTTTAATGCGGTTTAAATTTAAAAAAGGACACCTACTACTTCTATAAGAATAGAGACCAGGGCTATATACATATTTTGGCAAAAATAAAGGGGGGGGGGACCTAAAAATAAAAAGTCCTTTTCCAATTTTTATGGGCAATTAATTTTTGGGAGATTTTGGTGACATTTTGGGAAAAGCTTGGGGGGGGGGGGGGGGGGGGGGGAATTGCTTATCAGCCTTTTTTTAATACTCTAAATCTATTCCCGTCTATCCAATGGCTTGGTAGAGACATTTCTGTCACTCTTATGAATATATATGAGACTACATACTTGGAGAATTATTGTGTCTCTTGTACTTTAAAAGGTAAAAATTCTTCTGCGTTCATTTTCAAACTCCTGCTAGTTTGTGGGATGTAATTCAGAGAACAGAATACATTATGTCATGATTTACACCTTGTCTATGCTGTCAGCTTGATGCATTCAACTTCTGCATGATGTTGTTTGGAATTGGATCTGGCAGTACTGAACTTCTTGTCTCTCCATGTCAATGTATTGGACACACACAATTTAATACTCCACAAGCAAAATTCAGCACTGCACATCCAAAAATGTCTTCAATAGCAATTTATGCACGTAATTTTATGTCTGTTCAAACTGCTGCCTGATCCACATATACAAAAAAATGCATAGAGGGAACATTGTTTGCACCACAGAGTTTGTTTTCCGATGTAACTCTTGAAGCCCAATGTAACTCCTTGATGCCTGGTGTGACTCCTTGATGCCTGATGTGACTCCTTGATGCATGATGTGACTCCTTGAGGCCTGATGTGACTCCTTGATGCCTGATGTGACTCCTTGATGCCTGATGTAACTTCTTGAGGCCTGATGTGACTCCGTGATGCCTGATGTGACTCCTTGATGCCTGATGTGACTCCTTGAGACAAAATGTGACGCCTTGAGGCTAAAACATTAAGAATATGCAGTTTGCTCTAGACATTATATATACTGGTGGCATATTAAGGATGCTGTGAACAACTTGTGATTCTGGAAAAGTTCATCACTAAAGTAAACAACATGTTTAACTACTTTGAAATGCCTTAATTTCTTTTATCCATCACCATCTTATTTTTTTCCAGTTACAGCATCCATTGCTAGTTTTTCCATGCCAATATTTTTATTTATATGGTCAAAAGATCGTAACTTTCTTGTTACAATATTATTTAAGGTACAGCATTAAGTGGCACAGGTAAGGGCATACCTTACTTTCACACAATATAGTTCTCATTCATCTACAAATAGATACATTTAGGTCACTGCACTAGACTGCACAACGGTAAACATTTTCATACCTAACTTATAGACATTTGTGTCAAACATGATTGTCCGTGTCAACATATTTTCATTTCTGACAACTACAAAGGGACACACATGTGGTCTGATTGTATTTCAAAGTAAACCAGTTGACAAATCTAAACAATGATGTTTTTCCAGTAGAAGTTGAGATAGCACCAACCACGACCTGGTAAATGATGGCCCATGCTTGTGTACCACCAATCATAACTTTAAAGGCTGAGTATACTCTGCGTTTAAAAGTCTCATAAACCTTTAACATGCCATCGGCACAAAAAAATCACTTGGACAAGAGCACATGAGGCAGTCATTGAAAAAAAAATGTTTTAATAATTTGTATTTAGCAAAGTAAAGATTAAACACACAGGACACTGAGCATAAGAAGAGAATGAGAACATTAGGATTTGTTCATCAATATGTACTTATTACATCAGTGATGACATCTCCATGTTGCACATATGCTGGCACAGATGATGGAGTATGTGCAGATTCATAGTAAACTCCTTATAGCAGCTAAAGAGTTAACTGCCCATAGTATTTTCATAGATATCAACTAGTACGGAATTTCTGTATTGATACGGATTTCTGCCAAAATCTCCTCTCCTCCCCCCCCCCCCCCTTCTCAAAACATAGAAATTTTTGTAAAATTAATTTGGTGTTAAATTTCCTAATAATTATTATTACTGTGGATGTTTTTATTTCTCGTGCATGTATTGATGGAGGGATTCTAAATGGGGTTGGTGTGGGATCTTTTTTGGTGTTGCTAAATATGGGTATTTTTATTTAATCACGGAAATACATTTTTAAAATAACGGATTCATGAAAAAATATGTTGACAGCTATGTATTTTCAACATCCTTTTGTTCTCATCTCTCCTTGCAACTACTTTATTAAGTGTCCATAATTCACAGCTACAAATTGTAACTGGAACTATCCTTGCACTGATATTATAGATGTAATAACTATGTTAAGCAATGATTAAAGATACAAAAACTCAATAACAAGAGCATGAATGGTTTGGTTTTACCTTCATATCAGCAATGGATTCAACTTTAGCTTGACCTTTTGACTTTTTCTGAAACTCTTCCATCAGCTCTTTAATGTTAGATCCAATTTCTCCAAAATTCATGTACATGTTCTGAAACATTTAAAAATGTTCTTTTTACAAATATAGCCATCTTAACAAATAAAGGGCAAGAACAATGACTACATAAACAAATTCTGCAGGATAAATAAATTTCTTATTTTTCAGTTTCAAATAAGATATGCGAGAGTCAATAGCCATTTAAACCAAACCACACAAGACCCCAGCAGGTACCCATGTGCAGACTCTTCTTTCATCCCAACGAAACAATTGAAAAACTCCTTATTGACTGCCTTCCTTCATAACTCCCATTAAAAAATGTTACAGACAATCTAAACAGTTACTAACTTCCTGTATGGATTACCAAGTCAACTTTAGAAGGCCTGTACATTGTTTAAGAATCGCATTGGGCTGCCAAGATTAGAACTACTATTTAGTAGCAGTTTGATAACAACAACTACAACAGTGAAAATAGTGAAGTTTTCCGTGCCTCTGAAGAATATGATGTTATACCCACCTATGGATGATGTGATCAATGTCATTTCTGCCTTTAACTTTCCTAGAAGATCCAGTACTCACTTTCCTAGGCTTGGTTAACCTAGGAACCATTGGTGATTTTAAAATATTTCCAGCTGAACTGGATACGAAACCTTGGATCAGTCAACTAGGAAGCCAATGCCCTAACCACACTGGCATAAACAGAGACAAAATTAAAATCTTTATTTTACTGTTCCACATTCTCTAGCTTAACATGCTGGTGTGTCTTAAGTAATCTAATCTTCACCGGGCAGTGAAGAAAATCCTTTAATCAGAAGATGGATCACTTCTTTTCCGATGGAGAGGACATTAGTACTATTCCTTTCAACATGGATGTCAGGCTCTACATGCATTTGTCTAAAACTGCTACAAGGTTATCTCCAACACATAAACATCTACATATCATAGATAATAAAATTTACCCGTCTGTACACAAATGGCATAAAATTGTGTGGTTCATGTTAAGCAGATGTAGCGTTATTTATTACAGAACAAACTATAGTGTCATAAAAAATAATAACTTCCTATAGTGTGTGAAACTCAGTAGGGGGAGATAAGCAGTGTTAACAAAAACATCACATTTATTGTGTTTACATTACATTTATAGCTTGGAAGGGAAACAACATATTTTAGTTTTTTGGGAAGGGAGGGTTAGTTAGTTGTTGGGGGTGGGGGGGGGGGGTAATCACAGTGTAATGTGACGTATCCTTTCCAGAATATTGTCTTCCCAATGAACTCCCTGAACTCTTCTCTGTCTTGGGCAATGCAGCTTCCATTTTCCAATGACATATTCATGTTATCTTTAGTGTCATCAGTCTATCATCTTCTTGATCTTCCTTTCCTCTTCCTCCCAGGTGTTCTGCCCTCCATTATTTGTCTTTCTAAATAGTTGTGTCACTTTATATGACCAAACATTTGTAATTTTCTTTTAGCTATTGTGTTTAGTAACCAACACTCTGGAATCTTCAATGTGTTTATAATATCTGAGTTTCTATTTTTTTCCTTTCATGATATTCTAAGTATCTTTCTGTAGCATTTCATCTCAAAAGCTTTGATCTTCTTTGCTGCTGTTTTACTTAGGGTCCATGTTTCATATGAAGGGGCTAACAAATCGTATCTCCGCTTCTGTGAGACATCCAATGGGCTCGTGAAAAGTCTATCTGTCATCTAAAGGTTAAGGAGTGTTAAATCTGTGAGCAGCAGAAACCATTAGCACTTACCCATCTACATCAGTTGAGGAGACTGCATACACATATTTCTGTTGGAATGTAATGAAATTGGTACCTAACCAAATACTATTAAATATTATGAAACAAATGCCCAAATTAATCCACTTACATTAGCATAGAATTCATCGTGCTCTGCAGAAAGAACTACTTCTTGTAGATCTTTGGTGATTCCTGGTACTGAAGACAAGTTGATGCGGTTATTTGTAATCGTCAGTAATTCATGAACCATGGCTTGATAGGTCCACTACAGAAAACAAAATAAATTGAGAAGACTCAAACAACACATGTATTGGAAGTTTGGAGGGTGACACCGATATGCACCAATATTTTCTGTGGACAATCTCCAGAAAACACAGGCCTTATTTAAAAGAACTGCCCACTGTATGACACTACAAGATGAAAACTATGGATATCTGAAACAGTTCTGGCTTACAAGCTCTACTAGCCTGTCTTGGGGCTGGTGACCAGTCTAGTTCATTGATCCATATCTATTACAGTATTGGAAGAAGCAGAGGAGGACAAATAAAGACATGGACAGACAACATCAAGGAATGGACAGGGCTAGATATTTCCACACTCATCCACATCGCTGAGGATAGAATTCGCTGGAGGAATCTGTGTGCTGAAGCATCCAATGTGGTACCCCTACGACCCTGAAGGGTTATGGGTTTATTGATATTGATTGATTGATTACAGTATTTGACTTTGACTGGAAAACGAGGATGAAAAAGAGGATTGGCACTGACTCATAATACAATATTTAACAAAATGTATAAGAAGTATGCTATAGGAACAATTAGTATGCATAAACTTTGCCCTAATATCTAGAAGTCTGTTACAAAATACAACATTTGATTGTCAATAGCTCATAAATTACTGAAAAATAAGGTTATATAACTCTGGTCTAAAACACAGAACTACTCAGTACATTATATACTAATATCACCAGAACTAAATGTATGCCACAATTAGATATGCTAGGCAACATAGCGCAATTAAAACAGTAATGCAATGAGAAATCATTGTTGATATTCAAAAGTGAGTGAGAACAACCAACATACAAATCTATGCTTTTTTTAAATGCCATAACAGAATGTAACAACCACTGCAGCTGGTTTCCATAAAATGTTTGGAAATGATAAGCTTTGTTATCCACAACAGACTAGTAAAACAATCACTAGTGCTCCAATATCTTTCTACAAAGGAAAACTTCAACAAGAATGCGTAAATATTGTAGCGCCTACAAATTAATGTCATATTTCTGTTTCTTCTTGTAATGGTATATTATTTGTAGGAATTTTAAAATTACACTACTGGGGTATTCAATTTTTGCCTGAACAGCAACTTTTACCTCAAAATATGGGAGCTGGGTACAGATGATGATTCTGATAGATCCTCAAGGATGTATGACCTGATCACCCTTATTCCATATCATATGTTTGTTGCATATCTGCAGTAGAGATTTACTTTCAGCTCTAGTGTTTCTGGCATTCTTTTTAATGGGGGTTTTTCAGAGCTTTTGCAAGTCCCAGATGACTGACTCAATGTAGTGGTAGTGTGCAATGTCAAAAGCTGGACTGTCTTCTACACCAGAGGTAACTTTACTATGACTTTCTAGCATCTCAAAGTATGCTGCAAATAAAAGGGTTGATGGGTGGCTCACACAAATGAATGTCCATGTGGACAAGGCATACAGAACCCTGAACACATACTCCAAGACTGTCCAAGTTACAAAGAACTGCAAGGCAAGACATGGCCACACTGAACTGGACTGAGGCAAAAACTTTGGGGCCTGAAGAAGGCTTCATCCTAGAGACTTGCCTGAAAATCTAACAAGACCAAAATAATTCTGAATGCAGAAGAAGAATAAAAACTTGATTCCCTCCCAACAATCCAGGTATAGAACTTCAGCGCATGCTTAATGAGAGAGGAGATAAAAGAATGGGTTATTACACGCATATACATATATGTATGTTTTTATCTCAAAAATTAAAGATGACAGGGAAAAAATTGGTGTCATTTTTTTTAATAAGCAGATCAAATATACCCAAAAATTCAAATTTATAAAGATATAAAAATCATAACACCCCCCAAAAAAATATTGTTGCCCTGTGCAATAGAGGACATAGGATTATGTTTAATAGTCTTGATAGAAGTGAATAAAGACCAAACAACACTACTACTGATTGGAAGAAAACATTCAGTAGAATTCATACTGCTGTTTGCACAATATTCCTACATGACATGAGATAGCCAAGTTAGTAAAGAAAAAACTTGATAAAAATCCATGCAGGTGAGAGCAGACTAGAGGAGTGTATTTAACAAGCAAGCAATGAAAACCCATCTGTTAGGGGTGATTGCCTATATGGTAAATGATATGCAGTTAGTTCAATAACCACAGGTTACAGAAGCAGATTAGATGACAGAAACTGAACACATCTGAGGTAAAGGAGTCAGCATGCAATGCTGATAAACTTTACAACAATAATACTAGATTGAACTATGTAACTCTCGCAACTCTACCTTATCTGTAAATTAAACTGTGCCACTCAATCCAACCAGATTAAAAATATAACTTTATGTGAGAGCTGGATACTAAATGTAGACATGGAAAGATTCAGGCTTTTGTATATAAATGCTACAGACGTCTTTAAAAATCAGTTCTGTAGAACATAAGACACATATATTAATACGGCAACAAATAAACTATGCAACTCTATACTACCAGATTAAACTATCTATGCAATTCTATACTACCAGATTAAACTATGCAACTCTATACTACCAGATTAACTCTTTCTGGTCCAATCGCCAATACATCTGCTATTTAAAGAAGCCCTAAGGGACTAATAACTGATCTATCGGTTTTGGTTTCTATCAATCATAATTTGCTTTGTTTATACTTTGTGGTTTGCTAATACGGATTTTTATGTTCACCAAATTCTTTACTGCTACATGCAAGAATGATTTTACTTCCATTTTCACTAAAAAAAATGTCTTTTGTCTTCAAAAACTGATTGTTTTTACTTTAACATTTGTTGTTTATTTCTGAGAAATAATAACAAGCCCAACTGTTACTGAACACAGTTTGGCCCAAGCTATTGTTCTTATTTATAGTCTGTTCAGAGACAGAATGTTGCAGTAGCAATTATAATTATATTTGCAATCTGCTCAATAACAAAAACCATCAAAGAGGCTTGGATTAGGTTTAGGTACTTTTGGTGCTGGTGGCTTATACAGAAGTTGTCAACACCTCTGAATATCAAAGAACAGTGATGACATAACCATTTGAAAAGATAGAATACCTAGGTTTATTTCAAACTAGCTGATGTGATAAATCTGCATGGTAAGGCAGTTTACAAAGTATATACAAATTATGGTAAGTTGTAGTAATTAAATGTAGTAAGGTCTTCCTTGTTGAAGACCTTATTTGAGAGTTAAGTTGAGGGGAGGCAAACAAGAGATCTGTTGCAGTCAATCTTCATTGCGGAGATGGCACTTGATGATGATGAGTAATTAAACAAAGTTTGTTAAAAACAAATTTGTGATGATGTATATTTGTATCCTTTTTTTTGTGCTTTTTTTTTATGTTCCTACCTGACTAACTATGTAACATGATCCTACCTGATTAAACTATGTAATGTTAGGAACAGTAATCATAGAGCATACCCCCCCAACTACTTCCTGTTCACAATTTTTAAGAATTTTGAGCCCGCAAAAGTTTTGCAATGCCACTGAGAGATGCAACTTTTTTATGACATCATTCTGCTGGCACATATCAATGGCTGCTGTATTGATGTTGAATTTGCTTTCCACCAACAAAGAAGCAGTTCTCTTGTTACAAATGTGAGGAGTGCTCGCGAGCGAAAAGATATGCATGCAGGGCCATGAGATGAAATTAATCTACTGTTCTAACGGACGATTTTGCTGAAAATGTAGTTTAAAAAAACACTAACAGTAGATTTATGTGAAGTTCATGTGGTGATCTCGGTTACAGGCCAAAGTGAATACGTTTTATGCCATATTGGAGGAAATAGGAAACTACTGGCCACCTGCCTAACCAGACACAAAGCACCCTATGTCTATCCTAGACCCTGCATGTTCCCATCTACAATACCCCTCCTTTTCATTATATTTACATGATTCTAAATGCAGACATACCCGCTATTTGTTAATTATTGTCAGGGAAGTAATAAATGACCATAGCAAGAACACACTTGTTTGTCTCACTCACCACGAAGGGGAGGGATATGTACTAGCGTTAGATTTATTGTAACTATACACTATACCAAACATTATAGAAATTATATACAGACACTATACCAAACCCTGTCCCTCCCTCCTAGGGTCCTAAAATTAGCAGTATTCTGCAGTTGTACTAACGTTCTGCAAGTGACATAATTTCTTAGACCGTGCAATAAAATGAAAACAATGCGAGAACCATTATACACTACAAATGAACATGTCCATTGAATCTTGTTTCGTTCACACCCTGCTATAATAACGAAATATAGGAGGTATGCTTTGAGATTATAGAACCTAACGTTATCCTAGCTGATTAAACTGTAATGTGATCCTACCTGATTAAGCAAAGGCGTAACAGCATCATCCCTTCGGTCCAAAATCAAGAGTACAGGAGCAACATCTGTCTTTCTAAACTCAAACAATGCAGCTTCCTTACTGATCACTTGCTGTAAATAGAGAAATGTGCGCTCCTAATACATTACAATGAATATTCAGCTTTAAGAAATGTTTACTTTTAAAATATACTATTTTAATATTGTCAAATTATGGTTTTCTTGTATTTTGTACATTTCTCTTCCGTTTACATACATTATTTTTTACGTTTTCTGTTTCTTAAAAGTTCATATCATCAACTGCAGTTGTCAGTAATTAAAAATAAACCAAATATTTCATTCAAAAATATATCGGCATAAATGATGATAACCTTTTACTTCTTTACAAATGGTCAGGAAGCAATCCAGTGTTAATTGCATAGGCACATAGTCACTATGTTTCAAAATGATTGCTTGCCCAGGTAGGCTTTACTGAGAAAGTGGCTATTCCATTTGTACTAACACCCTCTCGATTCTATTGATTAGTTCCAAGGAAAGGCACTATGCTAGGAAATGAGCAGAACTGCAGAAAGCGCAAGGTGATAGTTTAATTATGACAGATATTACCTATGCATATACACTTATTATAATAAAGCTATTTAGTGTTATGTATTGACTGATAAAACAACCCTGATAAATATGATCAGTGGTCTGGTACGACAGAAAACTATGGTCTAGGAGCGACTAATGTTCGCAGTCTGAGACTGCTGGAATTTTCTAACACTTTAAACAAATTGGTAGCATATCCTTTACAGGACTTAGTTATCAACCCAGCATTTGTTGGCTGTAGTGATTTTCTAGGCAATATAAATACTTCAGTAGTTTGTCATTGCTTTCTGAACAGTCCGGTTGCACAATTGCCTGTGGCGGGGATCGAACTCACAGACGCGCTCTGTACCACTTTGCCACAAAATGGACATTTACAAACACTTCTAACACTTACAAACTAAATATGGCTAACACATTATTCCCTCATAAAATTTCAAGAAGAACAACTTGGCATGCACCATCAGGACAATTACACAATCAAATTGACTTTATCTTGGTTTCTAAGAGATTTAAATCAGCCATAAATCAAGCAAAGACAAGAGACAAGAACATTCCCATGTGCTGGCATAGGCATATTGTTGTAGAAACATATTGCTGTTTGGTGTCCTCTCTTCTTTGCCAATATTCAAGGGGTTTTAAAGACATTTTATATATATATATAAAATATCTTTAAAACCCCTTGAATATTGGCAAAGAAGAGAGGACACCAAACAGCAATATGTTTCTACAACAATATAAATATATATATATTTATATATGCTGTATCTCCATCTTGTGAGATTTTGTGTCTTTAACTTTGGGGACACAACAAAGGTGAGAAACATGATCAGATGATGCAGCATCATTCTGTTTTAAGATGGTCATACCTGATGTTGATGTTGATTATGATGATAATTTTGATGATGACATCACTGATAATGATAAGGATGATTACATGCACATATTTACCCTAACACTGTCTGCTAGTCTGCGAGCCATTTCTGAAGAATTTTGATATCTAATCATTGGACACTTCTTCAGAGACAACAGTACAGAAGTTAAACCTTGTATGGTACGTGATAGCATTGTTCCAGACCAATTCAAGTTCTGGTGAAAAATAGAAAAAAAACTGCAAAACTAGTTAGAATGTGCATTCACAGTGTTCACTTAAGTGCTTATTCCTTTTATTATTATTTATGATGATGATGAAGATGATGATGATTAGTTGTTGCTTCTGTTATTGTTTTAACGGAAAAAGTGACAGTATGTTCAAAGAGATGGAAACTCCAACAGGCGATTTCAAGCAAGCAATAAACTCATTCAAGACAAACATGGTAACAAATTGACAGAAAACAAAAGATATCCTGGAAAGATGGAAAGAATACAAGTAAGGAAATGTATGAGGAAAGTCACAGAAAAACAGTCAATAACATCCATTATAGCAGTGAAATAGAACCAGAACAATAACATCCATTATAGCAGTGAAATAGAACCAGAACAATAACATCCATTATAGCAGTGAAATAGAACCAGAACAATAACATCCATTATAGCAGTGAAATAGAACCAGAACAATAACATCCATTATAGCAGTGAAATAGAACCAGAACAATAACATCCATTATAGCAGTGAAATAGAACCAGAACAATAACATCCATTATAGCAGTGAAATAGAACCAGAACAATAACATCCATTATAGCAGTGAAATAGAACCAGAACAATAACATCCATTATAGCAGTGAAATAGAACCAGAACCCAGTTTAGATGAACTCAAGATGGGTAATTAAAAACCTAAAGAGAGGAAAATCTCTAGGGTGTGATAATATAACTGCTGAAATTATCCAAGCAGGAGGAGAAACCATCATCATCATCTATCACACACTCTCCACCAAGATCTGGAAAGTGAAGATTGGCCCAAGGAATGCACACAATCAGTCTACATACTGCTACAGAAGAAGGGAAATCTAAAAACCTAACACTATGCACCAACTACAGAAACAAGACCAAGATTATGACAAAACCCTTAGCATGTTCTCAATCAGTATCAACAACAGCGAATTAGAAAGAGCCACCAGTTTTGATAACCTTAGTTCTTTTATCAACAGTAATGGCGATTGCTATGAGGAAGTCACAAGGAGGTTGGTTATCGCATCAAAGATAATGATACAAATTAAAAACATGGCTGAAATGCTACAATACAACAAAACTAACATTCCTAAGAGCTTGCATATTCCCAGTGGCAATATATGGGTGTAAATCCTGGACAATCACAAACAAATTGAAAAATACAATAGCAGGATATTAAACAAAATGTTAAAGAAAAATCCTCAGAATACCATGGACAAAAAAAGATCACCAATATTGCCATCCTGAGAGAAATTAATATAAAAGAAAACTGGCTAAACAGCATGGTTCTTTCCAGAAAACAATATTTTGGCCATATCAAAAGCCATGACAGCCTAGAGAAGACCATAATGGAGGGGATGATGCCAGGAAGACAAACAATAGGCAGACCAAGAAGAAGATGAACACATCAAAGACCACCTGAACATGACAGTAATGAAAGCAGGAAGACTGGCTCAAAATCAACAGAAGTTTCGAAAGGCTGTGATGACTGCTACATCCTATTCAGGATATGCTTTCTACCTGATGATGATGATTATTATTTTTATCTTAGAAATTATCTTATATGCATGAAATAAGTTAAAATACTAGAATAAAAGCAGATGAGTTAGAAATCAACATTACCGCTCATAGTTTTACTAATAATTGCTTAGCTGCCTAGAAAGTGGTTGACCAAAAATTTGATGAATATTGTCTCGTTAAGCATGGTCTCTGTGGCTATGGTGCCATTCCTTCATCTGCTACGATCATGAACTTTGGTACCCATTTACTGGGTGAAATATGAATGTTTTTACAAACCATGAGTGGCACTTCTACTTTTAGCTAAGTCAAACCCTGATTGTCTGGTAAGTAGATGAGTGACTTAGTTACTATACTACCAAGGCTCTCATTCTAAGCTAAATTTAAAAGAACTAGCATTCTAACAAAGGTACATACTCTCACCTGACAGCAGCCAACCAAGTTCAAGGAAAACAAGTGTGGGTTTACAGCAATGTAATCTCCATAGAATTCCTGTAAGCAAAAATAAATAAAAGTTCAATGTTTTCAGAGTAAACCAACATGAAAACAATATGAACGACAACACAGAAAAGGTCACACCACCCAAAACTAAATAAATAAATATGCTGTATTAAGACCAAATGGCTTAAAGAGTACCAAACTGCAATACAAAGCGATTTTGGTGGACTCATTAATGTATGTGTTAATTAGAGATCACAGCATAGCCAGGTGAGGTTTTCCTGATACAACACTGCGACAGGATTGACAGTCCGACAGTGAGAACTTAATGTGCTCGTAGTTAAATGGAGGTTTTTTCTAAGACTCTTAAGCCACATATGAAAAATCTTTAGCAAGATACTAGAGAGAAGGATGCGTACATATATTGAACCATGGCTCAGTAACACACAAATGGGCTTTCGGAAAAATAAAGAGCGATAGAACATAACCAAGACTTATATCTGGCTTTCGTGGACAAAGAGAAAGCTTTTAACAGAGTTGATAGAGCACAACTATGGACAATACTACAGACATATGGAGTTTCCCAACATCTGATAAGCCTATGTCAGAGCATATATGCCATAAGTCAATGCTCGTTAGGAACAAGCACAGGTACATCTGATAATTTTCATATTCACTCGGATGTGAGACAGGGATGTGTACTATTATCCCTATTATTTATAACATACATAGATCACATCTGCAAAGTAGCAAAGAAAACAGAAGAAAGCAATCTGAAGGATAACTTAAACGAACTACTATTTGCAGATGACCAAGCACCAGTGGCATCATCAGAAGAGGAACTACAAAGACAAATAGATAGATTACATCAAACACGCCATACCTTTAACATGAAGAAAAATATAGAAAAGACCAATGTATATATATACAGACAGACTTAACCAAGTGACACAATTCACATACCTAGGAAGTAATATAAATACCAATGGCAAAAGCAGCAAAGAAATACACAACAGATGTAAAGCATACCAAGCCCTAGGGCAACTGACACCAATCTTCAGAAAACAAAATGTAGATTTAAATGCCAAAATAACACTATTCAAAACAATTATTATGCCAACGCCATGCTACCAATGTCAAACATGGACAACGACACAGCACAAGACAAACGTAAACTTGTAACCAATGAAATGGCATGCTTATGCAGAATCCTAGGAATATATCTAAGAGGCAAAGTGAGAAATGAGGACATTCAACAAAAAACAGGCACACCCCAATATTTAAATATATTAAGAGACAACAGATCAAATGATTTACACATCAGCAAATTACCATCAGACAGCATACCACAGTAAGATATGCTACACAGATACAGTGAAGGCAGACCTAGAGGCAGACCACGAAAACGATGGGCCACCAAAATAAAAGAGATGACAAATTCCACAATATACTCAGCACACAAGAGTGTCATCTCCAGAAAACTCTTCTATCTCTGACGCTGAAAGGCAACAAAGGGTTTAACGAACAGATAGACTGTCTTGTATTTTCTTGAAAAAAAAACCATAAGATTGAAACTGTCATGTACACTGTTATCTGTACTTTTTCATACCTGCACCCAATAGTTTTTTAGTTTGTGTGTTCATTGTAAAGCGGATCAATCTTATGTTTTACGTAAGAACTAAATTATAATAGTCTTCTTACTGTACCCTGTTCATTTCTTAGTTTTGTCTTGTTTCAAATGTTCCCCATGGATGATAGACTTCTATGTTGTGATGGGGAATGCTAGATGTGCCATCACTGCAGATGGATCAACAAATCTGACAGAAGAATGATGACATGGTAGGTCTAGAAATATATGCTTCAGGATATGATGATCCTGGGATACTATCGCACTGGAATGCCTCCCTTTTGGGAGTAAACATGCATCCATAAACCCTACTAACACAGCCATGCATTTGAAACAACAAACCTCATGGAAGTCTGAGTATTGTCTCGGTTATTGATCTAAGGAAGACCTGTGCTTTTATCAGAAAGGCTATGAGCTATCAAGAGCTGTGGGGTGCAAACGGTCTCGCATTGCAGGGTTAGCAGAGACGAGATCCTAAAAGTACCTCTTCGTAGTGGACCCTGGAAACAGAAATACAGCTGCTCCTGCTGTCTTCCTGGCCAACACTTTTAGCTCGTGTCTATGGATGTGGAGGCTGTAGATGGAATGATAATTGCCTGCAAAGAGATAGACAATATCTTTGATACCTCTACACCAACACACCCAGAAGCACTGTCGGCACAAAGTGATATAAAGCACCTGCGTATTTCGTAACAGTCTGCCAAGCACTGTCGGCACAAAGTGATATAAAGCACCTGCGTATTTCGTAACAGTCTGCCAAAAATGCAGAAACAATGGAGGAGTGGCCAATGACAATGTCCCGATATGAGTAGATCTCGCTAAGATATGGTGATCCTAAGAGTAGACATTGAATTTGGAAAAGGCAACACACACTAAAGGGCAGCCATGTGTATGTGAAATGATATAGTGGCAATGAAGTTACAATTATTCAATACGAAACCAACTGACAGAAGTGCTGTTCATGCTCGAAAACACATAGAAGCCCACCTATCCCACTACAATTGACAGCATACAAAGTAGGAATCATAACCCAGGTATTGGATACGCCAACTTGAACATGCTCTCCTGGGTATGGGAAAAAAGCTTTGAATATAGTTTCCATTGCACACAGGAGAAACACTGAACAAATGTCGAGGAGCATATTGCTAAAAAAAAACTCCTATCCGAAGGAGTATTGAGACTCTTACCCAGTAGACAATGTAGACGGGAAGCAAGTCCTTGTCTTTGTGGGCATCGCAAATCTAGTCTAACTTGACCGTCGCCATTGCACAACACGGCTCATACAAATAGAATTGGGTTTAGTACCCAAGAGCATAGAGAGGAATGATGCCTTTCTTACACGAGATTTGTTCACTGACTGCAAAACTCCTCATCTGGGATAGGCACAATCGACCTACTTCTTTGGGTGATTAACAACAGAAGAAATTAGGTCTGGGACCTAGGGACACAAAGTGTGGTAATGAAATGGTCTTCCTACACCAAAAATAGATCTCTGGCTGAAAAGCACCTTATCAGAGGAAATACTGACCCAGGCAAACTATCAGCTCGTCCCGTGACATATACCCCATCTGAAAAGAAGGCTCCTTTAATAGACATTGCACTAAGTCAAAAGCTAAAGTCTCCTGGGTATGAAAGAAAGCTCTGAGAAGCCATCCCACTACACATAGGAAGGAAGAGCAAATCGCTTGCAATTCCTAGGGATAGCAACTATTCAACACAACCAACTATCAAGAGCTATCTGCTCACAGCTAAAGGGACTGTTTCATCATCATTACTACATACCTGTACTTCCCTGACAACTTCCTGGTCATCTGCCTCTGCCAGGGTTTTAATGTCTTGTTTGCTGATGACATTGCTGAAATCTATAATTGAATAAAACCTTAATTTGTACTGTTTTCTTATTTTACAAGGGCTAGACAAAACTTAATGCGCTCCAATTAATAACTCGCAAATGGAAATGGATATTTGTATGACACTGAATGGAAATATGAAACTACACCTAACTGACCACAAATGCTTACATTTATTTTTCAATGTAGTCACAACTTACAGCTATACATTTCTCTCAGAAATTTCTGATCACATCAATGAAGAATTCTGGTAGTCTTTTCTGGATCTACAACCTCATGACATCTTTCACTTGATTATAAGTGGTGCCTTGAATGAACTTAAAGTTGCACTTGAATATGAGAAGAAATGACAATGTCAGGATGCCAAATCTGGTACGCATGAATGTGAAATGGGTTTGAATTTCCTGATCAGAAGAGCCTTAACTGATGCATCTGACTGAGCATTATCATCTTGCAAAATTATCCTCCATTCAATATGAACAATTTTAAAAGTAACCTAGCTGCCTGAAAATATGTCCTAATCTTTCTTTTTAATGTGCCTAGCTTAGTGGTAATGTGTTGTGTATGTGACAGCAAATTTGAATGAATTCATAAACCTTCTGCCTGTGCTTCTGATTAGTCATAGTAGTTAGTTGATTACATGATGGTTCATCCTTAACATTCACAGATGAATGCAAACATGATATGTATAATATAGGCATTGATATGGAATCATGGGAACAGGGTGCCATGTATTGTGTTGCATGGAGGAGAAATATAAGTAATGATACAAAGATAAAAGAGAAAATTTCTAGCAGATAGTACTAGTGGGACTGACATCTAAAAAGATAACACAACAGCACATGAATGTACACGTGGGCCTGTAATTTCTTGTACATACAGTGGAAGACTCTTTATGGCTCAGAGTGGTCTTGTGAGTCACATCAATCATCATTATGGGACATAAATTATATTTCTTATAGCACAACAATAATACTATCATCTGGAAAGATGGAAAGGTGCCTACTACTATATGTTATGTCACCAGACTCTATGCAATAGCTACTGATATAAAGCAAGAGAACAAAATTCAACAAGACTTGGCATGCCTATAGCAAGAAAATTAAGTAAAAGATGGCAACTATGCCTCTATGTATAATGTTGTTTTTTCTATTTCATTCGTCTGTGCATTACATTTTAGCTAAACCTTGTATATAAAAAAAAACTAACAATTCAATGTATTGTCTCTATCAAGTTTCCAATGTATTTTTATGGATGTGAAGCATGGATAGATGGTAAACAACACAGCTCAGAGTGAACTGAAAGTGGTTTTTAGAAGAATGATGAAAACTGAATAGACAGATAAGAAAACTAATGTAGAAGTCTTCAGAGATGCTGGTGTAAAAAGATAAATTATAGCACAAATTAGAAGCAGACAGTCAAGATTTTTAGGGAATGTGGCGAGAATAGTAAAACTTGAACATTTAGTCTATCTATTGTCTTTTCTCTGCTTATGCTGTGAGGTGTCGCGGGATTGAATGACGATTGGTTTTCAGGCTATTGCACGTCTGGTTGCTTGATATGCAGTAATACTGTGCTGTGTCAGAATGTTGGTAACTCCTTCAATCCATCTTCTTCTTGGTCTTCCTCTGTATCTTGCAGTTTCCATTTTCATGTTGTATGTTCTTGCCGCTGACCAATAAGGGTTCATTCTCAGGTGGCAGACCCCTTTCAATCTGTTTTCTTTTTGAACATTTAGTAACCATCAAAAAATCAAGGACAGAAGAGACTGGAGTGGGTCAAAGAGCATGAGCCCATGGATCGCTGGATCAGCAACCAACCAAGAGACAGGATGACAAAGAGAGAAGTTCCTGGATGGGTTGTTACTGTGGCACATTACAATGTCACCAACAGAACTTTTTTTATTAATGACACAAGAGACAGTCTCAGCATGGCAATTTGATTGATCAAGTTTTCAATGTGAACCTTCCTTCATCTTTATATTCTTATCTACAAACATATCAGAAATAAGTTCTACTAAATTGATAATTCAACCGAGAACAGGACGCTGCTATCTAAATCACATTTAACCAAATTAGAATCAGCATCTCTGCGCCCTGTTTTCAACAACACAGACACTAGAACATATACTTCAGGAATGTCCCAGCTTCACTGCTCACAGAGTGACAATCTGGCCCACTGTAGCATCTCTGCAAATCAAATTGTGGGGAGCCCACAACGACCTCAAAAACACTGCCCTATACATGACCAATCTTGGACGATGTATAATGATTGATATTAGATGGAGACATAAGTACCACAGTCAAAATTACACAATGGAAATACAAATAATCTAACAGTCCCAGATACAAAATATAAAATCACTGTACTGGAACAGCATACAAATACTCTGACAAATTTTAATAGTAAAAATTAACAACATAATACTTCCTAACTGTACATCAGTTGTGAAAGCACAACAGAAGATTGAGAACACTTGGAACAATGTATGTGGTGAAATTTCTGCAGGAATATTAAAAAACAGAGACTGAAATGATTCGACCATTGAATGAGAATGAACCTGTATCGGCCAGCAGCACAAGCATACAACATGAAAATGGAAGAAACAAGAGGCAGAGGAAGACCAAGAAGAAGGTGAAACAACAGCCCTTATTCAGTATAAAAATCTGTAAAGTGTTACACACATAAATAAAGTTAACATTTTATATGAGTTATTTAATGGAAAAAATGTGTTAGTTACAGATAAAATAGAGGCCATATTTTGGCATCCGTAGTTCCTGTGCCAGCAAGTCAACATTTTCTGGTGTTGGTCTCAGAAACACAATGCAGTTCAGATGTTTCATTGTTTCTCTCCCTGCTGTATCAATTCGCTCAAATAAATAGACTTCCTTCTGCAAGATTTCTGACTGAGCATACACCATGCTGACAATGCTTGTCTGAAACAACAATATGACTATGACCAGTGCTGTAACACAAATGCAATTTGATGAACAATACAATGCATCTAGTGAATGTTTTGGTTTTGTAAATTCATATTACCTTATGTATTTTAGATACATTTAAATTGTTTTTAAATCCTTAGCGTACACCATTAACAACATAATTTTTGTTTCTGTTGATTTTTTAATGTCCATCAAGTTGTTGTTATGGGGGTCTTGAAGTTTAGAACACAAATCAAAAATTGTAATGCAATATTTAAGAACTCTTGCTTAAAGGGTGTTTTATCAAATTGTATCTGCAGGAATATAATTATAAGAACTAATGGTCAACAATTAAAAATTAATTAATTTTAAACAGAAATACTCATGTTCTAATCTTTCTTCTTCACTTGTATATTTACACTTCACTATCATCATCATCATCAAAAGCCGTCTCCATATTGAAGGTTGGCTGCAACGGACCTCCGAGATCCTCTATCTTTTGCTTTAGTGGTGCACTCTGCTAAGCTGTAACCTGTCCATCTTGTGAAGAAGGGTGGTAATGTCAAAAAAGCTGACATCATTACAATCGCTAAATGAATCAAAGTATTCAAAATTATCATCCAATCTTTTATAAAGTGCTACATCAGTAATGTAATGGAAAGTAGTAAGGATGATGCTATCTTTGAGGATGATGCCAATATTGTACCAGTAGACAATGAGACAAAGACTACCCTGATGTTTCCACAAAAGGATGAAATTTGTGAACTGTTTCATAACTCAGAAAGTGATACTAACTTTGAAGGATTTTAATGACTTTACATACCAATAAGTTTGTTTCCTGTTGTCAGTAGTCTTATTTGACTGTATTCTTTGTTACCGTTTTTATGTTTCTACTGGAAATTTTTTTTTTTTTAATTTGATTGTGTGTGTATATATTCAAACCTCCTACATCAATAGTGGTAAAAATACAAATATTCTTGGCTTATATTCAGAAATATATGGTACTCAGGAAACTAATATGAATTTTATGATAAAAAAGCTGGATGTTTCAGGACATTAGCCCAAATAAAATGGTGATACAACGAATCTCCATTCTCTGGACTACATCAAACTGGAAATTTGGAAACATTATTGCCCTACTACAAATGAGATATGACAATCAATACAATGTAACTGCGTGAAATGTAACAACAATTAGACTTACTTAAAACACAGGTTTATATATCGCTTCAATGAGACACAACAGACTATAGCTAAAACTAGTAGGTAATGATGGGCAATGATGAGCACACAAGAAATTATAAAAATTACAATACACAAATCACATTCAACGTTTCAACCAAAAGGTCTTTATCAAGACACAAACAAAACATCAAAAGACGACGAATGGAAAAATTATCACAACATCCAACGGAAATATGGAAATGAGATGCCGGAAGGTCAGAAAGTACATAAAAAATGTAAATATATGTGGAAACAAAACGAACAAAAAGATTAGTAAATGACGGAACAAAAAGAATAAAGACAAAGACCACACCAACCCAGTACTAGACATAAGAGTGGTCGGAATTGAGTCCAAAAAGCTTGAGTGTACCCAATCAAAAATGAGACAATTTTCTAGAGCATACCTAGATCTATCATCAGTGGTGCAAGATCTGATGGCGGTGACCTGAATATAAAAAGCACCATGATGACCATCACCATTGAAGTGTGTGGCCACAGGAGTGGGTGTTCTGTGCTTGATAGCATGAAGATGGTTACAAAAGCGATCGCTCAATCGTAGGCCGGTTTCCCCGATACAAATGAGATACAGCGGGAGTCAGAGAACATATGTTAAAAAAGGATAGAAAGAAGAATAAAAGTGAAAGCAACATCCATCCATAAACCAGGAGGATCGTAGGATACTAAATTGTATGTGTCATCACACAGAGTTCCTATGTTATTTGTCTTCAGTGATGTGCAGAGCCATTGATATAAGTACCTTAAGGAGAGGTTTTCCTAAAAATGTTTTATTTTTAAATGTCATTCATCTGCTTTGATGTGTAAATTGCACTGTTTGATGGGTAATTTGAAGACTTTTAGGCCAAAAATCGCTGAGGGATTTTTATTGACAATTTGGTTACATCAATTTCCCCCCCCCCCTCCCGGCCAAATCTACGGGCCTGATGATACGGAATAGTGCTGAAGAAAAATTTAATCATGATTATAAAATTAAAAACAAAAACTTTTTGAAAAAGGAAACACATATGTGCTAATGGGAACATACAAGGTTGTACTGTATCAAACTAATAATAGGCATATAGCTGCTAAGTGCAACCTACTACACATTGTTGTACTATTTGGTTTTGGGGTGTAGTGAGTAAGTTCAGGTCATTATTATGTAGATCATTAATTTAAATCAGCATCACACTACTGAGTTGAGCATTCAGAAAATATTTCCCCAAATTACACAACTATTTACCGTTTCTCTATCCATAAGTAAAACTTTCATTCCTCCACCACAGCCTTCGATCATTTTACTAATGTACTGTTTAACAGCTAATATAACATTCATGTTTGAAGATGTGTTCCGTCTCAGAATCAGTAATGCTTAATAGCAGACACTTTAAGACGACAGAAAATTACACGGAAGTTGACGAAGAAGTAATCTTCAGAGGAAAAAGATAAAGATTCATCATCACATGGAATGTCGTAATTGAAATAATTATCTTAACCTTTATATTTCGTTTGTTATTTAAATTATTTAACATGCCTCAAGCAAAAAATGTGTATATTCATTTGAAATCTAAGTTATATCTCAGCTATATATTTTAATTTTATCAAATAACAGGGTGACATATTTGCGACAGTCAATTGATTCTATTTTCACTCATTGAAGTTGTCATCTTCTGCTTTAGTTGATAGTGGGAGTTCCAGACTTCGTTGTATTTTTTAAGATACGTTATCAGTCCTCAGAACAAGTTCACAATTTATGTTTTTATTATTGGCTTTACGTATAAATTGTGTACAGATTATCTACCATGCCATCGAATAAAAAATGTGTTGTTGTTACAGGTAAGTCTATAGACATTATTTATATACATAATAGTCTCTATAATCATTTTCTAGATTTTTCAGTTGTAATCAGCTGGGTGCTTGGCTTGGCAGTTGGCTTATTTTATAAGTCAGGCTAATTGAGAGTTAGAGTAGGCCTAATTTTTAATTGGAAATTATGTAAGACCGATATGCAGATGATACCACTCTCTATAAAAAAAAACTTGCATGTCTAGAACATACACATAGCAATGAATGATTAGCGAAAACTTCTTTGGTTTACAGTGTAAACACTAAACGCCAGGCTAGACCTACTTATTTAATTTATTAAATTATTACACTTATACTATTTTCTTTGCATTAAAACTGCATCAAATTCAAATCATCCAATTCCATGTCAATCCAGTTCCAATAATGGTGACATACTACTGACAGCAACTACAGAAGAGTACATTCCTATTGTGAGGCAACCTTAAAGAAGGTATATATAGGCATAGGTGCAAATAGACTAGTACTAGAATATGGATCAACAGTGTGGACTTCAGCAGCCAACTCCCATCTACAAGCCCTGAACAAGGGACAAAATCAAGCACTTCGCCTTATCCCAGACGCCATGAAGACGTCTCCCATAAATGAAATGGAAAAAATTACAGGCATCACCTCCTTACCATACAGGTGAGACACTTAAGACCATGTCCATGCAGAAAAGTACAAGAGCATGCCAGCACATTCAATGAGGGCCGGATACTGTGACCTAGTCAGTGGAAGACTGAAGAGGTGCAGTTTTATACACCGATCCAAAAAACTAAACAGAATATAAGGAAGAACTACCAGACATAACAAGAAAGATAACACCAACATTTTTTACAGTTCCGTGGGAGCAATATCCAAATCTCATTATCAGAACTACCATAAACAACTACCACACTATGATAGAACTGAAAAATCTCCAAAAGAAAACAATAGTATGCAACATGATTGAAGATATGTACCCCAGAGAAGCATGGATACAAGTATATACTGACAGGATCAGCAACCAGATCAGTAAAGAATGGAGGTGCTGGCATGTACATAAAATATCCAGAAAAATAAAATGAATCTACATGTTCACCAACTGGAATATTCTGCTCCAACTACTCTGCAGAAGTACAGGCTTTAAACATTGCTAAAAACACAAGCCATTGTCTCCAGGTGGTATTTTTACTGATGCTAAGTCTGTCCTACAAGCCCTTGGGAGCGATAACCTGCCAGACCTGAAGCTATACGAGAAGTGAGCATCCAAAGAAGGGTTATACAGTGGATACTATCCCAATGTGGCATACCAGGAAATGAAGAGGCAGATAGGCTGGCAAAGGATGGAGCAACACAGGAACAAAAAGACCAACAAATCACCTACCAAGAAAATAGGACCCTCATCAAAACCATTATTGTGGTAAATTTCCAACTTTCATATCCATATGTCAATGATGGAATCACACTTGCATTGAATAGTCACAGTTTGATATGTTTACTTGCGATCTTCGATCTCCAGATGTTTGAGAGTTTGTTAAAGGCGTTGGAGTTAGAGCGATTCAAGTCTTGATTTCTGAGTTAGTATCCCCCTCTGCTGTTATCTTGCTTCCCAAACATACGAAATTTGAAACATCTAGTGTATTATCATCTAGTTTAATTGATTCTGTCAGGCCAGTAAAGTTCATGGTTTTCGTTTTATGTGTGTTTATTTGAAGGCCTATCTGTAGCACAAAAAATTTGAGTCTTTCTTTTTTTTCTTGGAGATCTTGATGTGTTGAAGCATTATCATCTGCAAAGGTGAGATCTTCCAGGGTCTTGTTGTTTACCCATTTGATTCATAGTTGTTTTTGGTCTGCATTTCCTCATCACCCAGTCAATCACAATGCAAAACAGTATTAGGGACAAAACACATCCTTGTTTTACTCCCAGTCACTGGGAACTAGCTTGAAAAACCACTTTCTGTTCTTACACAACAAGCCGTATCGGAGTAAAAAGCTTTCATGATATTGATGTATTTCGTCAGGATACTGTAAAGCGTACAAATTTTCCAGAGAGATGTTCTGTGTAGACTAAAAACTGCTTCTTGAGCATATATTCTTCTGTGTTTGTTTTTAAACTTCTGCAGATTAGCAGAATGTACTCCAGTGAATGACTTGCATTGTGCTATGGTTTACAGATTAACTGCAATATCTGCACCATGCAGTCTGAAAATCAGGCTTTAGCATGTCCTATGGATCAACCTGACCCTCTATTAGATAGGACAGCCAACTTCACCCCCATCCCTCCTTGGTCACCTCTTATCACATACCTGGCATGTAACAGTGCCACTATTCTTTTCTCACCATTTGGGCCTGGCAACGTATATGTCAGACAACAAGACCTTCCCCAGTGTTGCATATCATATGTACCTAGAAATGATAAGGGAAGACATAGCAATCAGAGCCTGTATGTGTTTGTGTTATTCTTAAATCATTTATTTATATGTATTTATTATTGCTGTTTTCTGATTATTTGTTCCAGGTTTTGGACCATTTAAAGGACATAAAGTCAATGCAAGCTGGGTTTCTGTACAGGAGTTAGCTAAGATAGGTCTGAATGTAGATCATGTTGAGCTTGTCATCTATGAAATTCCAGTAATATATGATGAGGTCAAAAAGATCATCCCACAGTTGTGGAAGAAACATAAACCAGTGGTCAGTACAACTTATAATAATAGCTTTCTTCTTCTGTGTTATTCTCAAATTATTAGATTAGCATTATGTAGTTCGGTGAACAGAAAATTAATTGTCTTGGTTTACAGCTCTGATGCGATATCTGCGCCTTTCGGCCTGACACATCCAAATATCTGTGTGGTTTCTTGGTCACTTTGACCCTAAATGGGATGGGAATGCCACTCCATAACCCTCTTAGTATCCTCTTGTGACATGCATGGTAGTTAAATGTTGTTGCTATTCTGTGCTCCCCTTTCAGTCCCCAGTAATACATGAGTGTTTCAATTCTTTTTTCTTCCATCTTGGATATTCGACTTAAATTGCTGTGTTTGTTTGAAAGATATTGTTTATGAAGCTGAATCCGTGCATTGGGAAGGATGCAATTGATTTGTGAATGTGGATGCAATATATCATATTAACCAAATTATAAATGTGTAGAATATGTATCTGTTAAAAAAATTTTCATTTCTTCATAGCTTCTTTAGCATTGTTCTCAAACTCCTGCTGGTTAGAAGTATGTAGTCCAGGTGATAGAATGCATTGTTCCATGGTTCACAACTTGGATATGATATTTGTGCCTTTTTGTCTAACACATCACATCAGAGGAGTGTGGCTTTTTTGGTCTCTTTTGACACCAAACCTCCTTAGCTACCTCTTATGACATGCATGGCAAGTTACAGTACTGCTACTGTTTGATCCTTTATCAGAACCTGACAACACACATCTATCTTTATAGCTATTTCTTATGACTGGTGTCACTATAAAATAGCTATTTGCACAATTGTTACATCATTAAACTATGATCTTAGCTCATTTCGTACGTAAACAATGATTAATCGCTATAGATAATAAAAAAAATAATTTCAGGCGTATAAATGATATATCGCTATTGCAGAAAAGCCATTGAATATATTTTGTTTCTATCATAAATGAATTTGTATTAACTTATTTAGCAATTTAAAATTTTGAAAATTAGTTAGCAAAACAAAATCTGTGTGGTACCGTATGATTAGATGCAAGTGACATATTTATTTTTAATTAAAATTTTAACAAGGTAGGTGCAGATTCTCTTAAATTAGAAAAATGGCTTTATCTTCTACTAGTAAGAGAGCTCAAAGATTTATCAAACATCAGGCTTTATTGTATTTTGAGAGTTTTATTGCTGAAGATATTATTTCAAGTGATGTGTCAAAAAACAACAGTGTTTTCGATTTTGACAATGGAGATTACAAACCTATTGAAAAAGAAATAGACTTAATATTATTGATATGAGAAAAATAACAACTAAAAAATTCTAAAACTGTTCTCACTGCTATTGTTTCTGAAGAATTAGATAGGCATAGAGACAGCAATGATAATCTTGCACTCATTTATTATTTATTAGGTGTCATGCCGGTTGACGTATGCGATCATGGCTCTCCACAGCTATCTATCTTCAGTATTATGTATCAAGATTGTTGTTGTTTCCCTGCCATGCCAGGTTGTTAAACTGTCTTAATATTTTTTCACGTTGTCGCCCTCTGTCTCTGTTGCCTTCACTCTTGCCATGTTCTCAAAACCTCGTCTCATAACGTGGCCAAAAAATGAAAATTGTCTTTTTTTCTTATATTATTGATTAATCTTCATTTCACATTTGACTCTTTAACATCTCCAAATTAGTTTTCCTGGCAGTCCATGATATTCTCAGCATTCTTCAGTAAAACCACACATCTATTGCCTCTAATTTCCCACTTTCCTGTTTGTTTATTGTCCAAGACTTGCATCCATATGTTAGTATAGGAGTTATATATGCACTACATTATGCATAAAATAGACCTAAGCCTAATAGTGATATTGAGGGGAATACAGTTCAACAGAATGTTTTTATTTGATCAATCTTTATTTAGATCCACTGCTTTTGGTATCCAAGCACCATTGAATGAAAATTAATCACTACTGTAACTGTTTGTTTACACTGCTGACAAGTGATATTACTGACAGTTTGGTAGCTAATATAAATGCTTATGCAGAAAATAAAATAAAAAGGCATCAGTACTCTTGAAGGATAAAGTATTTGTTGGTACTGTACATTTAGTTGATAATGATGGTGCAGACAGTGTGCACAGTGCAGAAAACCAATGCTAAAAGAATGCAGCAGTTACTACTGTATGGGGTGTATAGACGAACCCCTAGCTGTGCCCCAAAGCATGTTTTAGAGCATATCATATGAAAAAATAGAAAAAATAAGGTATCATGTATATAGGGTCTAAATATGAATTTTCAGCTTTAGACATACTAACTTTTAAAATCCAATACTTGAGAATAATTCGTAAAGTTTTACAATATTTTGTTCTGTGCTTAAATTTGACATGGAACACAAAAAATGGCATAATACTAGGTAGTTGAACAGTTTACTTCAAATAAATTATGATCAGGAAATGGACAGTCAAGACATCTAATTTAGTAATATTGTATAGCAACATTTCAAGACAAGTAAAATTGATGGGTGAGTAGAATAAAATACATGTCAAAAAAATTTATGTTTATCTAACATCCCTATTTGTGTAATTTTTGTATTTTCTTGTTACAATTCTTATATTTGTATATTGTGTATGGATTCCACATTCAATTATCTTTCTTTTGATACCTTATATGACCTTCTATAACTAATGCTTTGTCTTAGAAAGCTTGTGCCTAAATCTTGTTGCAGTCCAAAAATTTAGCCTAAAATTAATTATGTCCAAACCCCAGAATAATTGTGTCCTGAAAGAGTTAAAAATTATAAGCATAAAAAATGAATGGGGGTTTTTTTTAAAAACATTTTACAAATCCAAAAATTTAGTGTTTAAAAATACACTGTTGTTGCTATCAACTTTTGTCAAACTTCCCCTAGTCAATAACTGTCAAACTTTTCTGACCATCTTCCCCCAATTGTTGACATAATTTATGGATAGCACCCTCAGTCAAAAAAATGCTGTATGTTGATGGCTATGTCTTGAATAGGATATGCTAGCAATATTACTTTAAAAAGTCTTAATTTCTGGCTTTAGCATTCCCCATTTTTACTAAACATCTCCTAAAATGGCTTTAGATACCAAATGTGGTTCAATAGCATGGTCATCCTGAGCAAGTAATTTGTCAATAATCTAAACTTTTAGAGCTTAAATAGTAGTTTTTCCACAAGCACTGTTTAAAAACATGTTCTTGTCACATGTATGTAGAGTTAAAATATTTTGTTATATTGAACATAGGTGTATTTGTTCATAACTTGCCAAAAGCTGAAATTTTAATTTGTATCATCAGCTCATGGTGCATGTTGGAGTATCTGGTGTAGCAAATGAACTAACACTGGAACAGCAAGCGCACAATGATGGTTATGACAGAGAAGATGTACAAGGATTGATACCAAGCACCCGTATGTGTGTAGACGGGAGCTGTCACAATGTCATAGAATCTAGCATCGATTTGTCATTAGTTTGTGAAGAAATCAATGCAGCTAACCATAAAGTGTGCTCTGTAGTGTCACATGATGCAGGCAGGTAATGTGAGCCTAACAATATGCACATTTCTGTAGTGTTTTTCTGTCCGTGTAAATAAAAGAGTGTCCATTATCACAAAATTGTGATGATAAATAGTGTTAATTTCTCAATAACAGAACTCTAGATGTGATATGGTCAGCAATATGCTGGTGACCTTTACTTGCCAAGATTTATTCTCATACTAATATTCATGATCAAGGGATATACCAGATGGCAAAATAAATAAATGAAGACCAAGAAAATTCTTCTCAGAACAACCATCAAAGAAGGTATGACTATGTGTCTCAACCCCATTAAAGAACTACAAATAGCAGCATCACATCGCTCAAACTTGAGAGCACTGGTTTCTACCATATACCCTGTATTCAGTGCTGAATAAATATAAATATATTGATATGCATATAGGGAACCTATAAGGTAGTTACACAGAACACACAGTAATTTGTTTTACTATTCACAGACCAAGTAATGGACACACATAAAATATAGATATTAGTGCACAAAATAGATAATTCAATGTTTGAACTGTAAGGTCTTTCTCTGGTTAAAATTTTGATTTACTCGTGTTTTGTGTACTGTCATCTATATTTTTTCATGTGAATTAGACTAAATCAACATTTGAACCATAAGGTCTTTCTCAAGTTTAAATGTTGATTTACTCTGTTTTGTATACTTTCATCTATATTTTATTCGATATAGTCTTTTTGCCAACATTAAAGAGCTATCTTGTGTTCTGTGTAACTACCTTATGGTTATATAATTTTACTGCAGCCTCACTTGTTATCAATATGGGAAACCTAGCAGGAAAATATGTTTTAAGGGTAAACATAAACAGTTTTACAGTTCATAAAGCATAGACTAAATCACAAGAAACATTTTCAGACTTCATATGCTAATTTTTATCAGACCTCATAAGCTCATTTTTATTACCTCATATGTTAATTTTAAATCTTTTCTTATTATCTGTCACTAATTTTCTCACTGTCATAACAATCAATGATTGTTTTTATTTCAGATATCTCTGTGATTTCACATACTTTCAATCCTTGCATACAAATAAAGATTGTACTGCATTCATACATGTTCCACCTCTTGATTCACCATATACAGCTATTGAATTAGCCACAGGATTGCGGACTGGCATACGTGCAATGCTGAAACAAGTGCTTGTGTAATTCTTCTGAAATTTATATATATATATATATATACCAGTATTCATTAAAAACGCACCACTGTGTTTTAAGCGCAGCAATTGTTTGTGCTGAATTTGAAATACACAAAACAAGTAAATTTACAAATCTGATCCATTTACTGACCCAAATGTGCATTTTTCTAGAGTGAACAAATTCAGCACCATCACCTAAGCAGTTGTCTACACTAAGATTTAAAAAAACAAATGCTGGTACGTGGGACATCTGTTTTGCAAGTAAACTGAGTGAAGTCTCATTGCACCTTGCTTGCGTTGACAGGTCTCCTAGTACCAGGTGTAAGAGTTGCTGTTAAGAAGCAGTCGCGCAGATGCATCCATTGAATTTGGCTATCTTGAGCAACCATTTTTACACAAGGTGTACCAGGTCTTGGACAGTCATTGGTTGTAGCTGTAGCCAGAAATCTCTCTTTCAGCCTCACTATAGTGGAATGGTCATAATTAAAATGTCTTGCAACTTCTCTGGTCACCACACCACATTCCTCAACATACCGACAGCTTGCCATCACTCTTGTGAAAAAAGTTGAGGCATGGAAAATACAAAACACTCTTTCTTTTGATGAAAACAAAATATGGTGTTTCACTCCCTGAAACTTTACTAATGTGCATGCCAAATTTCAACTTGATTCAACTAGTAATATGGCCAGAATTCAGAAATTTGATGTTTTGCACGTGAAGCACGCAAAATTGGAATGAAACATAACAACGACAATAAAACGTGAAAACATTAAAGTTAACCTGTACACATTTACGTGGTTACAAAATCGTTCATTGAAATAAATAATTCACGGGTGAAAATAGGCTATGCTTTTGGTGCGTTTTTAATGATTGCTGGTGTGTGTGTGTTATATATATATATATATAGTGGGATCTTGTTGTAACAACTTGGTCCGGACCGACAAAATATGTATGTAATAACAGAAGTTCTCTATATACAGTACAAACAATAGAAAATAGATAATTTGGGATTTTGAAATGTTATATAGAGAAATTTGTTATAAAAGAATGTGCTATAGAGGGATTCTACTGTGTATGTTTGTGTGTTTATATATATATATATATATATATATATATACAAATATATATTGTTCAAAAAAGACTTGAGTTACCTTATTAAAAGATATTTGCTGATTGGACATCATTCAACCTATCAACTGTGTCCTCTTGGTTATTAACTTCTCATGGTTTCCTAAATTTTATTCACGTCATGAAAGAGGCCATAACCAAAACATTTTTTGCAGTAACTCATGACAGGTTGATAAAAATTCTCTGAAACTTACTGAACACAAAACTCTCTGACCATATTATTTGAATGCCTATAATAGATTGATGGTCCTCAAAAAAATGCTGAAAATTCAATGCACAAGTATCGTTCATCTCACAACAGAACAGCGATACATCATCATTGAATACTTACAGACTGGACAATCACATAGTGTAGTAGCCAGACAATTGAATATGGTTAGAAGTAATTATAGCAAAATATAGAAAAAAATAGCCGCCTTTAGAGGCGATTTAAACTGGCTCATTGACAGTCCTGCCACGTTGTGGAAGACCCAGTGTCACAACTCTTACATGGTTGCATCACCCCAGGAATTGATTTGCATCTGTGTCCAGTCAATGCCAGCAGCTCATCGAATTTAAGATCAAATGTCCGCGGTCAGGAATCAGCTGCACAATGTTAGTCTTTTGGTTAGAAGACCCTACATCGTGGACCAGCATCGTCAATGGACTATTGGGAATGACTGGAGACAGGTTTGGTTTAGTGATGAATCATTTTTTTGGTGCTCTAACGACACAATAAACAGAGAAGAGTTTACCGCAGAGTCTGTAAGCACAATGCCTAGAACAGCATTGATGAGGCTCCTCCACGCACATGGTGGAGGTGTAATGATGTGGGGGGACGATCAGCTTCATGGGAAGAAGTGACATGGTACAAATTGAAGGATACCTGAATGATACGTAGTTGAAATTGTTTGTACTCGAATCCTTCCAATTTTGGCTGCATGTGGATCGGTTTTTCAGCAGGATAACACTCTGCCTCATGTAGCACAACTCACCACACAGTTACACGCGGAAAACAACGTCCAGACCATTTCATGGCCAGCCATGTCATCAGATATGAACCACATAGAACAGTTATGGGATGAATTTAACAGACAACTCCCACCAACAAGATGTGGCTGCAGTCAATCTCCAACAGGTGTCTCTTGCATTGCGAGAAGAGTGGGCAGCCATTCCACAACAGATCCAACGGCTAATGGGATCCATGTCACAGAGATGTTCTCTGATAGAGGCCAGAGAAGGTTATACTCCTTACTGAAACGGAGGCTTCAGTTGCAAAAATAAACGTCCAAACCACATTTAATGAAAATCATTTCATTGTTAAAGTCTGAAAGGTTCTTCTTGTCAAGGTTGAAACATTAATTCCGTAAAATAAAGATTTTTTACATGTTTGAAATATATATATATATATATATATATATATATATATATATATATATATATATATATATATATATAGTCAGTGTTTTTTATGTTTTTCTGGTTGACATGGATGTATATTTTTCTTGTTTTATATATGAAATGTTATGATATACAATGTTGTGATTCATGTTTTTAATGTACATAAAATACATTATAAAGTTTCATCCTAAAATGAAAAGCTGCAATTCTCCATAATTTTACCTTTAATAGAAAGACTAGTAAAGTTACAGTTAAGTTATTCTTTGTTACCTTCGGAATAAGCATTATTAAAGTTACAATTATTCATTATAACATTAATAGGACCCAAAACGTGTTAGGGCCATAGGGGTGCTACCCTGGGTACATCAGCAACAAAATGCTTATCAAATAACTTATCCCCTACTATTCGGAGGAGTGTAGAAAAATCACATCCAGACCATTCCTTGATGTTATCAATCCAGGATTTTCTCTGTCCTCCTCTCCTTCTACCACTCTAGACTGTCCCTTCCAGAATAATTTTAGAAAGCGAGTCATGTCTTGTTACATGTCCAAACCAAACATGTTTATGTCGGTTCACCACTGCCAAAAGTGGTTATTAAAATCCTGCAAGTTTGTGTATTTGCTGCCTGATAAATATATTTGTTTTGTGTTCCATATACTAACAGATGTATGTAGCACTTCTTTTCAAAAGCCTGAATCCTTCTCTCTGCGTCTGCATTGAATGTCCAACTTTAACATAAAAGTATACTCCTCGCTGATGATCTGAATAGATTGATCTTTACTGTAATACTTACTTTTCCATATCATATTCAACCTTGTCATGGCAGCTATCGCCATCTTACAATTGTATTACTGTACACATTACCTAATTCTTCATTACCTTCCATAGAAAGATGATTACAGTTATAATTCTTCGTTATATTACCCTCAGTAGAAACTAGTGCTAGGAAAAATAATTCATCTGATAGTGACTGCCCACAGTACCAGGTTTGTGGTGAATACACTTAAACACTTATATCCCTGCTTTTCTGTTCAATGAAGGTAATCCTTGGGGATGTATTTTTCCTTATATTTGCCTGTAGTAGAAATACCAATAAAGTTTCTATTGTTTTTTTTTAGATACATTAATGTCACAATTCATCACTCATAGTCTTCAACGAAGGTAAATTGTACAAAATGTGGTCAACCTTGATTTGTTAATAATATTTCCTTGTTCATAAATTTGTTGATATTCATTTCATTATATATGTATATTTAATTTCACAGACATGTCCTTCTCAAACATCACAGCTGTTATTATTTTTCTCCTATATTACAAGCTTTTCACACTTTTCCCATTCATACACATCACACATTTTTCCCATTCATACACATCACACATTTTTCACATTCTCACTCATCATAAACGTGTATCATTCATATGCATCACATACCTTGATAATTCCTATCCTACAATCATATATTCTGTGGCATGTGTGTTAAACCACAACTACAAAATGCCTGAACATAAGAGGCAGCTTGTGTCAGGACTGCTGTTAGATTTTATTTAGTCACTTTATTATGATGTCAGATGTTGCAGGATTAACAGTTTCTTATAGTAAATTTGTACTCTTGTTTTTCTTACTATATATTGCACCTAGAGATAATGTTATATAATAACAAATCACTCTTAGAACCCCTCAGAGTAGGAGGCTTCCTCTCAAGTTATTGCATGCACTCATTGAGAGTATAAGTTTTCTAGGTTAGAAAGAAAGCTTGAAGAAACTAACCCTACTGCACATGGGTAATAAGATAACACTCTTGTGATTCCTGGGGATCATGACTAACAAACATCACTATTTCATTTTCTATAGAGTTGACTTGACTTTCTGCAGATCTGTGGTTGACTTGACTTTCTGCAGATCTGTAGTTGACTCAACTTCCTGCAAATCTGTAGTTGGCTTGACTTTCTGCAGACCCGTAGTTGTACAGACTATCAGCAGAAAAAGAATGATATGATTCAATACTACTGATTCCTGTGGCTCACCGGTTGTGTATATGTTTCACCCCCTCCTCTTATATATACTTTGCTTTAGATATTATGTTAAATTTAAACTTTTCACTTCCAGAAGAGTGCTTCTGTATTGAGAACTATACCATGATTCAGCAATTTGTTGTATGTACCTCCTATCTATGCACAGCATCCTCCACTATAAGCACTTTCACAACTAGCCTGGCAGCTGTTATAATTATAGGTACATGTAAATTTAAAGACTTCTATAGTCCTTCACATCATGCATTCAACATCTATTTTGAATAAAAATTTCAGACGCAATAATTACTTTGATCTGTCTGTCAATACTGCATGTTTCTCCATTAGGTGGTTGATAGGAGGTAGTACTTGTGGCTGTGTGGTTGCATGCACTCGTTGTTATCACATCATGAACAGTGTCCGTTTTTAATTTACCCTCCAACTGAAAAAAAAACCCATTCCTTACCAGGAATCTTCTTCTTCTTTCGTTCATTTTATCAGGAATCAAACACTGGACCTCACTGATGTGAGACCAATGTTCTAGCATCTCTGCCATGTGTCACACATTACCTTGATAAATGTAAAATAAAACATTTTACTTTATCCAGACTTATTACTGTCTCAGAATTGATTATGATACTGAATACTGCTGTCATATCTATATTATTCAGTTGAAAGTTCTACATCAGCCAAAAGCATAATTTATGGAGAACTCCAGACTGACTTATGCACAGCTGGAGGACAGAGAAGACACACTTAAGACATCACTGACTGTCTTCAGTGTTGACATAAACTTGTGGGAGAGGATAGCATAAGACATGCACTATTGGCATCGCAGACTCAAAATCAGTGCAGTTGCTGTAGAGAACATCAGACACGTTACTGTTAAACAAAAGATGCTAGATGAAAGACAAGTGCTTCTAAATGTCCCACAGACTCCTCACACAAATACTCAGATTATGGAAGGAAATTTTAGGGATTCATTATCCACAATTGACACATTGCATTCATCATCATTTTCATAACACTTGAGCACATATGGTCATTATCAACTCTATTCAGCTCAACACCAATGTTTCTCACTTTGTTTAGAAACTCCAGCCTGATTTCTCATTACTCTGCTCATACCCAGCAGTGTATATCTATGTTCCTTTAGCACAGAATACAGAGCAAAAAAAGCAGACACTATTACTTTCCAGTTTGAGCAATGTGGTGCTACTGTGTTTAGTTTTTGTATGTTGAGATTCATAGTCATACCCTCTTTGATGGTTGTTCTGCAGAGAGTTTTTCTTGGTCTTTCTTTTTTGTCATCTGGTACCCATTTTAATGTTTGCAGTGGCAGTTTATTTTCATTCATTCTAAATACATATTTAGAATGATAATCTGTTTCAGATTATGTCCTCTGTTTTCTTCTTACTGTTGTAGAAACATATTGCCATTTGGTATCTTTTAGTAAATATATTGCTATTTAATCTCCAGTGCCTTTGTTACTTTCCAGGTCTTGCAGCATATGTTAATACATATATAGGAATTAAACAGTTGTAGTTTGGTATGTTTACTTATTGTTTTTTTTACTTCCAGATGTTTGTTGGGTGGTTGAATGCACTGGATGCCAAAGCAATTCAAATATAAATCTCTTTTGTTGTACATCCATCTTGTGTCATTTTGCTGCCATAATAGGAAAAGTTATCAACTGGTTGAATTGTTTCTCATAATCTTAGTCTTTAAAGTGTTAACTTGAAGGCCTATTTGTTCTGAAAGATGACAAAGTCAATTCAACATTTTTGTGCCTTATCAGGAGTTGGACTTAATGCCAAATCATCTGCTAAATAAAGACCAGAGAGTCTTATCATTCCATTTTATACCAAAAGATTAATTTTAGGCACAGTTTTCATAATCTAATCTATCAATCAATCTAGTGGATTAGGCGATCATGCTTCTCCGCAACTTTGTCTCTTTTGTTGGTTGTTAATAGGTTTAGTTGTTGACTTCTTTTTGGACCACAGTGACAACCCATCCAGAAGTTTTTCTCTTTGTTATCCTCTCTCTCTTCTCCACTTCATCTTTCTGGTGGTTACTAAAGGTTCAAGTTTTACTTTCCTCATCAAATGCCCTAAAAAATCTTGATTGTCCACTTCTAATTTTCACTATAATTTGTCATTTTACTCCAGCATCTCTGAGAATTTATTTCTACATTATTTTTCTTGGCTATCCATAAAAGTGTATACAGAGGAATTAGCTCAATATAACATCCTAGCACTCGAACTTGCGTCGATATGCATTGATATTAACTTATTGCATAGAAAGTTGTGGTATGTGGCCGAGAGCTTAGAGCATTGGTTTCACACCATTAAGGTCCAGAGTTCGATCCCTGATAAGGACACAGTTTTTTTTTCTGTCTGAGTGTAAATTAAAAAACTCATCCTGGACATTACGTGGTTACAGCATGGGCATGTGGCCTTTATCACACAAGCCATTCAAATACTCCCTGTTTTGTATTTTTCCCTAATGGGGAAAAATGTAGTATGACAGTTTTTATAGAATGTTACTCATTTTTTTAAATGTTGATTTGGCATGTGCTATCTTGATCTCAATAGAGCACTAACCATTTGATTTTAAAATGGTGCCAAGATACTTGACTTTATCTGCTTATTTAATTTCCAAGTTAAAAAGCAATGGTGACATAATGCAGTCTTATTTTACTCCTGTTTCTATGTAAAAACCATTAAGTTTTACCCTCGTTTGTTCTAAATACAGCATTTTGAGTTGTCATGTAAAGCTCTTATTACATTTAAGTACCTAGTTGTGAAGCCATATATGTCGAGAATTTTCCAATGTTGGATAATAAAGAATGTCAAATGCCTTTTCAAAATCAATAAAGTTGATAATAACTAGGGATTGCATTTCCACTGATTCTTTGATGATTCTTCTAAAGACAAGTGTGATGACCATTTGTCTAAATCCAACTCTCTGTTCTCTAATTTTTCCATCTGCCTCTCCCTTGCAACTTTCTAGCATCTATCTATCTATATTTCCGCTAAACCCTTTGTTGCCTTTCAGCGTCAGGAGTAGAAGAGTTTTCTAGAGATTACCCTTTTGTGTGCTGAGTATATTGTGGAGTTTTCGCCTCTTTATTTCTGTGGTCCATCAATTTTGTGGTCGGCCTCTAGGTCTGCCTTTACTGTATCTGTGTAACATAGCTTGCTGTGGTATGCTGTCTGATGGTAGTCTGCTGATTTGTGCAAACCATTTTATCTGTTGTCTCTTAATTAATCTCTTAATGCCAAGGTTGGAGTGGTACCGTTTCTTTGTCTAATGTCTTCATTTCTAGCATCATACTACATAATATATTTCCTGGCACTACCAATAGAGTTATTCTTCACCAATTACCAAATAGATCGCCCTTCTTAGGTAATATTACTATAATTCCATCTTTCCATTTTTGGAGTGGTTGTTCTTCTCTCCGTACATCATTTATAATAGAAAGTATGTTTAAAAGATTTGCATCATCCATTGCTATCAGCATCTTGCCACTGATTTCATCATCACCAGCTGCTTTGAATTTTGTGTTTCTTAACTGCTTCTTTTATCACTTCAAGTGTGTAAATTCATCACAAGATCCTAACATAAGCAACTGGTTTGATATCAAAGGCTGGTGGCGGTCTATTCAGGCCTCTGTATAATGTTCTGCCAATCGCTGAATTTGTTTTTTTTCTGTAATGAGAAGGTTGCAGTGTTTGTCTCTGGTAGAGTATATTTGGAGTGGATGGTGGATTGCATAACTTTCTTGTGATCTGGTATAAGCATCTGCTGTTCCTACTTTTGCCTAGATTTCTATGTAGCAGGTGTTTTTGCTGCAGGGAGATTTAATTTTGCTGTTCTCCATTCTTGAATTTTGTTTTAGGTGTCATTACTAATCCACTTTGTCTTTCTCATTTGTGAATGTCCTGCAGTAGTTATTGATGCTTCTTTCATCGCTGTTTTGAAATGTTCCCATTTGCTTTCAATTGAGTGATAGTTATATTGTTGTTTACTTTGGATAAAGCTTTGAAAGGATTGTGTACCAGCATTATATTCTGCTTGTAAGTCAGTTGTCTCTGTATGTCTATATTCTTGTTTTTAGTTAATTGGTAAATTTTTTTAAATATTTAACTTGACCATGCAGAAAACATAATTGCTGCCAACATCTGTACCACAATAAGTTTGTAATCACGGACTGGTGTGCAAAATGTGTTACTAATGCAGAAGTAATCTATCTGGTTCTTTGTTTTACCATCAGGAGAATTCCATGTTATTTTATGTATATCCTTATGTGAACATATTGTGTCGGCTATAATGAAGTTTGACATTTCCCACACAGCTCAAGTAATATTTTACTATTTTAAATTATACTACATATACCATTTACACCCAGATGTCTGTGTATTCTATCATTGTTTCTTGTTTTAGCTATTAACACTACAGTGGAATCCTGTTATAATAATTTGGTCCGGACTAACAAAATATGTATGTAATAACAGAAATTCGCTATGTACAGTACAAACAATATAGAATAAATATTATTAGAGATTTTGAAAATTGTTGTTATATAGGGTAATTTGTTATAAAAGGATTAGCTATAGAGGGATTCCACTGTATTATGATTATAGGTGGTCGAAAAGTTTTGCACTTTCGTGTGAAGGAATCAAGACACTTACCTAAAAATAGGTATGAACTTTAGTCCTTCTCTATGTGTTCACCCCTCAAGGCCATGCTCTTCTCCTTTTCTTCTTCACCTTTCTAATGCCTTGATTGTAGAACTCCTCCTCCTGGGCCTGGAACCACATCTCTACTTCAGTAATCAAGTCCTGGATGTCAGATGACGCTCACAAAGCGGATTCTTCATGTTTGTAAACAGAAAAGAGTCACTTGATGTTAAGTCAGGTGAGTACAGTGATTTCATACCTGCACTGCTGGACAAAAACAATGAAGTCATGAGCCAACGCATTGTCCTGAAGTAGATGAACACCTTTGGACAGCATCCTGCATCCTTTGCACTTAATTTCTTTTCGTAATTTCCTGAGAAGACTTTGGTAGTATGTTGAGTTGATAGTATGGTCACAAGGAAGGTAATTGGTAAGTATTACCCAGTAACAGTCCCAAAAGACAGTGAGCATGATTTTCCCATAGAGGAAACCATCTTTGCCTTCTTTGGTGGTGCCAAATAGGAATGTTTTCATTGTTTGCTCTGGTTTTTTGTCTCAGGATCATAGAGATACACCCAACATTCATCCACAGTAATAAATCTACGAAAAAGAAACATCTTTGTCAGCATTGTAAATGTTCAACATCTTTGTGAATGCTTCGACTCACCACTCATTTTGGATTGGCATGAGAAGATGGGGAACCCACCTGGCAGACACCTTTGATATGCGAAGCTGCTCATGCAAAATCATCAACGTGGTCCCATGATTTAGTCTCTATGATTTCCTCAATGGTAATGCACTTGTCAGAGAGGACTAGGGCCTCCACTATTGCAATGTTGCTTGCATCATCTGCAGTACACATCGTGCCATTTTAAAGTGATTTTTCCAACTCTTCACAGTATCATATAACGGGCAGACATCCTTATAAACAGCAAACATCTTATCATGAATTTGTTTTGCAGATTTACCTCAAGTGCAGGAATTTCATTATGCAACAAGACTCTGTTTTATCCATGATACAGCTTCATACACAACTGAACTAGTTTCCTGCCAATTTCTGTTTCATGCACCACAATGCGGGGATTGTCAACCAGTAGTGTGTCTTTAAAATGATACATCGCAATCTCGCCTGTCCTAATGATTTCTTAGTAAAGTACAAAACATTTTGACCAACCCTCGTATGTCATGCTCTGTTATCTTGTTGCAATGAGCATGGTGCTGGCTTCATCATCCATTGGTCAATGAAATATTCAGGCCAAACGTGATATTCCCCCTTTTTAATAAAGGAAAACTTGGCATCTTGTTGATCATACTCAAAATTATTTCATAAAAATAATCTTTTGTATCATCAAGGGCATCATTAGATGGAGCAAAAAATGATCTTTTGTATCAACGACATCATTAGTTGGAGCGAAAAAAATTGAACTGTCAGCTTAAAGAATCATGTCTGGTAGTGTGCTGGTATTAATCTTTCGATTGGTTTCCAACTTATGAGGCAATTTGCAGCTTTTGTTGTCTTATTAAGATAGTGACACCTCCTGAATTATTGTTGTCAGTATTACCAGATTATATTATGTGTTTTTGTTCACTTTGAAGGTATTTCTTGCTGCACATGTACAACTACATTCACTTCCTCCAATATATTAGTATATTTTTTATTTAAACTAATAATTGAAGATGTCCTTTATTTTACATAACTTTTCAATTTTTTTTTCATTTTTAAACACTACTTGCATGTTTATGAGCTTTGTCGGTACAGTGGGAATGTCATGACTTCACTGCGACATGAACCAAGAATATCTAGTCTGTGCGAATTGGAATTGTGAGAGTTTCTTACTAACTTCTAAGTCACAGAATCTACCAGTAGTATATTAGCATAATCTTCCCCTGTGATATATTTTATACACTGCTTAATCTCAAGCACTGTTTTTTTTAAAATTATATGTTTAAAACTGCAGTACAATTTTACATTATAGTTAAAAACTGCAGTAAAACTTACTCCCAAAAAAATGATTTTATATGTATGGAAGATAGATTGCAGTGAAACTGTGTACTAAATCGCAAATGAACAACTGACAAGAAATATATGTTGAAGAATTGCAGTTTCACAAGTGAACATATATATATGTGTATATATTGCATTCATTTGTACAACTAACGAACGCAGAAGAAAAAGGAGAATTTGTACAACTGAATTTCAACATTTTTTAGTGTGTGATATTTACTGTATTACTTCATGTTTCATATTGAAACTGTTATTTCATGTTTTCTTCTCTCATTGCAGCATTTTCTGCATTTCATGTCAAGCATAATAGCCTGATTTTATATTTCTATCAAGAAAGCTCATAACCTGTTTCCCTATGCCTACTCTGTTTGTGCCTAGATGACACATAGCAATGGAGCATGTTCATTTCTGTACTGGTTTTCATTGCTATCTCATTGTAGAAATAAACCCTTGTGTCAGAAATATGGAACATTTTATATATTTATATATTATATATGGGTATTTCCTTGGCATAGTGGTTCAGATATTTGGCTTGTGTTCAAGAGTTCTCGATACCAGGCTGTGACATCTTGTTTATAAGTAAATTTTACGGAGGTTGTACAGAGTTACATGAAAGTTGGGATCTTGGTGGGTGGAGTGTTATTCTGTTGTTGAGAGAAACATGAATTCATATGGGAAAATCCCCAAGTACTCCTTTCAGTCCTTTTATTTATATATATATATAAATATATAGTTTGTATGTACATTTTAAATGTGATATTTGAAATTTTGTTAGTAAGTTTTAGTTAATTTTAAAAATCATCTATGAATGAAATGAGGCAAGGTGAGATGTATACTTGAATGAGACTGTATATGTTTGAGTGAGGCATTGTGAAACATGTTTTTAGCTGATTTTACATATAGTATGATTTAATCATTTGATATGGTTATATTTTTGGAGTCCATAAAGTTGTCAGTAGCAGTGTAAATTATGTGTGTTTGAGTGAGGCATTGTGAGACATGTTTTTAGCTGATTTTACATAGAGTGTGATTTAGTCATTTGATAAGGTTATATTATTTGAGTCCATAAAGTTGTGTCTTTATTGTAGCTTGACCAAGTCAATTCCATGTTAATAGAAAGACATGTCATATCAGTGAGACAATACTTCAGATAGAAATGTGAGTAATTATACTCATGGATGGACAAAATGCTGTCTGTTGGCCAAACCTGACCTGCCAAGGCATTTTTAATGGCCAGCCAGGATGATTTATAAGTACAATACAATCTGAGTTCAGGAAATATCAAATCACACCACCTCAGTCAAACTGTAAAATACAAACAGTGGTAATGGAGAAATTATTACATCAAACCGTTCATGTTTCCCCCCCCCCCCCCCCCCCCCCACTGCCAACCGTTGATGTTCTACATTAAAGACTTCAAATGCAGCAAGTATTGTGTGTAGAATGTGGGGAAAAGTTTCAGAATTTTTTATAGATAATTTAAACTAAAGAAAAAAAGCTCATTGTTCCCATTCTACACACAAAAATGCTGAATCTCGTCCACCAATGCTAAAATGTTGCCCATCTCTAAATTACACTATTGTCAGTAATGAAGTATCATCTTGTATGTCAGTTATTGATTAACAGAACATATTTGACTGCAGCCTGACATATCAATTACACTATTGTCAGTAATGAAGTATCATCTTGTATATCAGTTATTGATTAGCAGAACATATTTGATTGCAGTCTGACATATCAATTGGTGCTGCTCGGTATCTCACTGCAGTGAACTGAACAATATGCATGTTTTTGTGTACCTTGCTTGTTATATATATATATATATATACTCCTTATCCGTCCTCTTATGCACTGCTTTATCCTTTTGTGTCCTCTCATGCACTGCTTCCTCTTTATCCATCCTCCCATGCACTGCTGATCTCTCTGCCTGTGTGAGTCCGAATCAGTACAATATCATTTATAGCCATATCATGAATGCTGTGTACATTTGATACTTCCCTCCTCCCCTTAGAAAATTAGGAACATGACTTTTAGTACAGTTGAATCCCATTATAACAACTTGGTGCGGACTGACAAAATATGTATGTAATAACAGAAATTTGCTACATACAGTACAAGTATTATAGAATAAATGTAATTGGGAATTGTGGAAAGTGTTGTTATATTAAGGAAATTTGTTATAACAGATTGCACTATAGAGGGATTTGACTATAATATGAACTTAGCCAAATGATTTTCTGCAAAAAAAGGTCATGAAAAATCTAATGAAAAGGGGGAATTGCAATGAAAATATGCAAATTAACTTATTTTTTTTTAAGTTAAAAAAAACTCACTGAAGAAGCATCTATGCCCACCTAGCACACAATCTAACAGGCAGTTGTTGAGTTTAATTAACTGTCCAATTAGAGGGGATCTCTGTGACACCTTTTGTTTTTCTTTCGGGTTATGGGTTACATCTTGTTTATAATTGCATTTTTTGTCTTAGGTCTCTGGAGTTTATTGTTTGAAGCCAAGGAGTTATGTGCTTTAGCGGTACTCTGCAACATCCTGCTCTATTAAGAAGGATGGAGTATATATAGGGGAACTCAAGTACTTCAGTAAATCCTTTGTAGATAAGAACATAAGATTAGTTAGATAAGCATTAGGTGGCAGGATACCGGGGTAAGTTAAGAAATCAGGAGATGAACAAAGATCTCGTGGACACCAGGATTAAAGAGAGAAAAAGGAGATCCACAGGGAGAAAGGAAATAGGGAAGACCCGCAGGAACACATGGAGAAGCAAGACATTGAAGAAGGACTTGTAGATATTGGAAATACATGGAACGAAGCTAAGAGCATATCCAAGAATAGAGACAACATAAAAAATCCATTTGTTTAAACTCTTAGGGAAAATGGTATTGATTGATGATTGATTTAACACAGCATTGAGAGGAAAATTGTATTGTGTAAGGTCCTTTGGTTTTCAAATAGATGTGCTGGCTTTGTAATACAAGTGACATTTACAAGAAACGTATATTATTTTTTTAAGTTTAAATTTATTGAAGTATACAAAAGGTCACACATGTGTGATATTTTTGACATACATAATTATTATAGCAATATGTAATGGCAATAAATATATGATTTAAACATACAAAATATGTCACTAATTTTCTATGTTTAATGTTGTATGTACTTGTGTTTAAAAAATCACCAGACAGTTTATCTAATCATCTCTATGTTATGTCTGAGTCTGTATTGAAATGTGTGAAATCTTAGTTTAAAATTGATAAATGGTTGAATGAAATATTAGTAGTTTATAAGATATTGTTGGCAGACAACATCAAGGACTGGACAGGTCAAGATTTGTCCAGTCATCCGCATTGCTAAAGATATAAATTGCAGAAGTTTTTGTAGATACATCCAATATTTGACTCCTGTTGAATGGAGGTGAATGGACAGAAACTAGAGCAAGTTGATACCTTTAAATAAAGATATTATATGAGCAGCGATGGAAGAACTACCAAAGAAATAAAGACTAGACTTGAAATATCTTTAGCTGCAATGTCTAGATTAAATACCATATGGTAGAAAAGAATACGAACAGCAGTGAAAATAAAAAAACCTATAAAAATTTCTAATAATACCTATTCCTTTGCAAAAATGATGTGAGAGTTTGATAATTACAGCAGAAACAGAGAGGAGAGTACAAACTTTTGAAAACAAATACTGCAGATGAATATTACGTATCCATTATATAGAACATAAAACCAAATATATGCGAGAAACAAAATAAATACTCTTGCAGGCCAATAAGAACATCTCATGTCAGTGGTGGAGCGTCGCAAATTTGTGTGGTTTGACCACATGCTGAGGTACGATTCCTGTTGCCCAGACAGTCACTTTTGAGCCTTCACTTAACAATTTCTGAACTGTCAAGGGTTACCTAGGCAGCCACTTTTGAGTCTTTACTTAACAATTTCTAAACTGCTTTAATATTTTTAACACTTGGCTGACCAACAATCCAGTTGCTGTCTTAAACTTATGTCCTGAGGAAAGCTGAGAACATCATACCTGGAGGAATGAAGAACCAGACTTAACAGGAACATTGTAATACATGCAATTTGAACTGGTCTGCCTCAGAAAACTGATAATGAATGTAGTCCTATACAACTGTTTTTCGCCTATTTTCACAATTATTCTGTGTGTTTGTTTTTATGTTTAAGGCCTACCGCAATAATTTCATAAACAATGCCATCAAGCACAGAACACCTACTCCTGTGGCCACAGACTTCAATGGCGATAATCATCATGATGCTCTTGATATTCAGGTCACTGCCATCAGATCCTGCACCACCGATGATAGTCTCGGTACACTCTAGAAAATCGTCTTATTTTTTTAATTGGGTACCATCATGCCTTTTGAACTCAATTCCGACCACTCTTTTGTTTAGTACTAGGTTGGGGTAGTCTTGGTCTTATTCATTTCGTTCCGTCATTTACGTCATCTTTTTGTTCGTTTCGTTTCCACATATATTTACGTTTTTCCTGTCCTTCCGGCATCTCATTTCCATATTTCCGTTGGATACTTTTGTGTGTTGTGATAATTTCCATTCGTCGTCTTTTGATGTTTTGTGTGTATCTTGTTAAGGGCTTTTTGGTTGAAATGTTGAGTATGTTTTGTGCATTGTAATTTTTATGTTTTCTTGTGTGTACATCATTACCCACTAGTTTTAGTGATAGTCCGTCATATCTGAGTGAAACTATTCTAAGAACATATGTTTTGCGAAAGTACAACTGTTGTTACGTTTCACGCAGTTACCTAATGTTGATTGTTATATTTTCTATAAAATCACTACAGCCAGAATATATATATATGCGCTTCTGGGGGAGAATTCTGTCTGTCCCCCCCCCCATTACAACGTCATCGGCGCATATAAAAACCCAGGTGGCAGAATTCTGACCATCGCCAAGCATTTTTGTAACTATGATTAAAAGTTTATAATTGGCTTTATCTTCCGGGGAAAAAGAAGTGCCAACACTGCTAGCAAATCTAACTTCTTTTTATAATTTTCTGCTAAAATGAAAGTTACAATCGATGCACCCGCCCATCTAACTGAAATGGAAGCCATTTTTATTAAATTCTTAGACGTTGTTTTTTTTAACAACCAGTACTTTTTTATTAAGGAAAAAAGGTGGGTATAAGCTACGTGTGCAGGGAAATGTACCTAATTATTATCCCTTCTCCCCCCCCCCCCCCCCGCACAGTTATGACATCAAAATAATTAAAATGTCTAATGTGCCGTTAAAAATTTTGACATTTACCTAGCAAGCATTCTTATTTCCCTAACTCATCTGTGTGTTTCTGAATTGTATAATCTGAATTCTAAATTCTTTAATCCAAGTCTTAGACAGCTAACTCGGCAATACTGTAAGAAGTGACCATACTATACATCCACAAAACGCTCTGCTAGATGTAAACCCTTCACCTAATTAATCTACAACTGAACAAGGTATAATTCTACGTCTCAGAACAGGACACAACCGACTCCGCAGTCACATGTATACAAAGTTCAAGATTGGCAACACGCCCATGTGGACAGGCAGCACAGAGTGCCAAACATATACTTCAAGAGTGTTCTGAGAATGAAACGCCGAGGCAGACATATTGGTCAGAAGAAACACCTCTGGAATCAAAGTTCTATGGGGCACTGTATGAACTACAAAAGACAGTGAGTTTTATTCAGGAGACAGAATTACAGATATAGACATGTTTCAAGTGAACGAAAGAAGAAGAATCTACAAGTGTCGGCTACCTTGGCTGATGCCTCTGATCAGTGGCCATTTTGCATATACTTTGATTCGCCAACCAAAGAAAAACACGGGGAAAGTTGACTCAGAACAGATTAATGACGTTTGGACTCCACACAGATAGACATTTGAAGGGCGTACCTTCAAATACATGCAGATAAGGAACACCCGTTGCATTCCGAAATACAGAAAGTTAAAGGCAGCAGACTCAAGAGAGGAAGGTCGTGGATGGGACGTGCTGAAGATGTAATACAAAGCGTGTGCCGATTACAGGATGTGGCAGTTGGTGCGGAATGGATAGGTCTACCCACAGATTTCGAAACTTGTTTGAGAGTAGTAATATCACTTAGCAGGGAATGCAGAGAATGGTGTCCCACAGCTGTGGAGAAAGAAGTGCAGGCTTTAATCAGTGAGAATACCAAAGAGGGGGATGTGATTATATACACTGATGGATCTGTAATTAGGCATGTTCGCAGTGCTTGGGCCTTTACAGCTCAGTGTGCAGGTAAAACGATCAAGGAGGAAAGTGGTGCCTTTGCGGTCACTACGAGTAGTATGACCATGGAGACTATGGCGGTGACCAAGGCATTTGAGTGGCTACGCACACAGAAAGTAACGCAGGTCTGCATCTTGAGTGACTCTATGAGTATGATTAAGAAGGTACAAGTGGGTCTCGTTCGCGAACAGTGGATTGAGGCCTTGAGAAATGCGAGCTTGAAGGCGGTTACATTTATTTTCGTGCCGGGACATGTGGGCGTTCGAGGCAATGAAAGAGCGGATCAACTGGCATCGTGTGCGATTGTGGCAAAGGGCGATGGGGCAATGGATCGCGCTGACGTTTTGAACTCCTTAAGAGATATAACACGCGAGAGTGAGACGAATGTGGATGATGATTCCTTTTCAGTGGCTAGGATTAAAGATCAGGGATTGAGATGCGGTGTTGCTAGAGGTGAACATTTTGGAGGGCGCAGAAGAATGATGGTCAACCAGCATAGGACCGGTACTGTCAGCAGAAGTGTGATGGCGGATACACTCAAGGAGAGATCGGAGCAACTATGGATGTGTCCAGTTTGCAGTGATGATGATCCGACGACTAACTAACTAACTAACAGATAGACATTATTTAATATGACTTTCAAATGGCAACTCTGAAACTGGATACTGTACTCGATTTGTTTGAAAATTTGTGAAAATCACGTTCGTAATCAGCTCTGCCAGTGAACGTCACGCTTGATCACCGGGGTTTCTGCCTGGGACCCAGTATTTGTTCATCACAATGGACATCACAATACCTGTGGGCTAACTTGGGATTCATCCTTCTATAGTGATGCATTTGACTTTTGTGGCGAATTTCTTTGACTGACGACAAAAAGTGACCAATGAAAATAACGGGAAACGTTGAAAGTGTCACTTGATGGATGAATCCCAATCAATCAGCAAAACTACACCAGATAATTCGAAACAGGGCTTTTGTGCTAAATGTTAGTACCAGCGAAGAATGGGCGAATCGACTATAAATTCAAACCAGTATCCATCCTGAGTCCAGTTTTTTTCCCTATACACTTAATCTATCACCCTGGAGCATGGTCAGTGTCGACCGTTTACTATTCTGATCAAACAAAAATAAATCTGTAGAATTTTATATTTTGATCAACCCTGAAAATTAACCCTGAAGGTTAAGTTGAACCAAATCAGAAACAGAGTAAGAAATAATAAAAGGTAAATATACCCCGTACACCTGCACATACCCAGAAAAAAACATTGCTAATAACTATGAATTATTGTGAATTACGTTTATTTTCAACGAAGATAATTGTGAACATGTCTGGACAGCGTGCTGTGAAAATGCATGTGCCTTGTGTTTCGAAAATAAACTGTAGATTAATAGTGGGATCCTACTGAGGGTGGGATCAGAAAGGTTATTGTGACAGCTGGGTGTTTTATTTAATTAATTATTAAATAAATAAGACGATATTAATTGTTTTTACAGAAGATATGACTACGTTAGTTTGGTTATGAAATACACTTATAAATATCAGTCGCGTAGCGTGAATATTTAGAATGGGGATGCCGTGACTTTTCTTTAGGGTAATTCTTCTTTTCCCCTCCCCTTTTTCCCAACAGAAACGTGTGATTGCTGCTCTAAATAAAATATCTCACTCAGTATGTCACAATACTGCAGGCAACTGTCGAAGGTAGGAGAAGCAGAAGGGGTTAAATAAAACCAAAGATGGACAGCATCAAGGACTGGACAAGACAAGATTTTACCTCACTCATTCGCATTGTTGACAATAGAAATCGCTGGAGGACTGTGCGGTGAAACATCCAATGTGGTAGCCCTACGACCCGGACGGGTTACAGGATTATAGATAGATAAAATATTAATCAGTTTAAAAAGCATACCATATATAATGTAATGCAGCTCCAAGCATCTGTTATTCTTTTCTTAGACAATGTTCAGTACCCTCACAAACTTTAACATCATCCAATTCCACATAAAGGTTTTTAATCTTGAGTGTAACATTCATTTGGTGTTATCATTTCATCCGTTCACAGAAAACCTTCAAGATATTACCCAGGACACATTGGCTTGGTGACTAACGCACTATTAGTCACTAAATAACACATTTCCCTACGCCACAGAAATAAACACAGCGCCATGATGTTGTGATGACGTTACATTGTAACAGATAGGGGAATTTCGTTTCAGTTCTGAGAACTAATCATCATACCTTATTTCTTCATTTCTCAGCACATGATTGGTCTGAAGTCAGCTTCGAAAACAACATATCAATCTATATTAAAAGATTTTAAAAAGTCAGATCCTCCGCAGCCAATGAACGTTGCAGCTGTGAACGAAGTTGTGAGCTGAGAAGTTTTGGAGTCAAGGCAAATAACTTTCAAAACAATCATGAACTTGCGATTACCTTTTAGGAATGTTTATGGTAAACAACTAAATATGTGTGCGCTGTTAACGCTACTTGATCACGGGAGGGAACTACTAGAATTTGGAGTCTATTCACGCTACGCCACCGATAAATTTAATAAGCACAGGAGCGGACACGAACACGTGATTCATTCATTTTATATAAAATTACGCAATATCCAAAAACAGATGTACATGGAAGAAGTTACCTAATTTTTATTTAACGAATTAAAGAATCCTATATATAGGGCTCACTGTTAAAAAAAAATAAGCGCAACATTATTGTGCTGGTAATGGACAAAATTTTAAACATGTACCAAAATTGAATTTTATGGAATTAATGTTTTAACTTTGTCAAGAAGAAACTTTAAGACTTTAACAATGAAATTATGTTAATTAAATTTGGTTTGGACTTTTATTCTTTGCAACTGAGGACTCGGTTTCAGTAAGGTGTATGGTCTATCTGAGAACATCTCCGTGACATGGATTCGATTAGACGTTGGATCTGTTGTTGTGGGATGACTGCCCACTCTTCCCGCAGTGTAAGACAACTGTTGGAGATTGTCTGGAGCCATGTCTCACTGGTGGAGTCGTCTGTCTAGGTCATCCCATCGTTTTATAGGGTTCATCTCTGATGACATGGCTGTCCACGGAATGGTCTGGATGTTGCTGCTAGCGAGGAACTGAGTGATGAGTTGTAGGTGGTGGTGGTGAGCCTATATCATCAAGCTTAAGTAAGACATCATGACTGACATAACAAGTAAGCCTTACATACCAAAGGACAAATGGTCATGCAGTTCGTATGCTTAGTGGTCTAGTGCAGGGGTGGCAACCTTTTGCTAACTGTGTGCCTGCTCAAGGTTTCAACCTATACAGAGTGCCAACATCACATATCAAGAAGAATGTGAAGGAGTCCAGATTCATCACATGTGAAGAGTCTGCGTGCCATTTGAAATTGTTTGACGTGCCAAGTGTGGCACGCGTGCCATAGGTTGCCGACCCCTGGTCTAGTGCACCGACAACGTGGCAGGAGTGATAAATATATCCAAATTGAGTCAGCGAGCAATGATTCGGTTTCTTACATCTGAAGGATGTTGACAACCAACATTCATCAAATAATGCAAATGTATTGTACAAATTGTCTGAGGAATTCAACAGTGAGGGTTGTGCAAGAATATTTCAGGTAGGGTGACAGATAACAATGATATTCCACTGCTTTCCTTTTTTATCAAGAAGACTCTAATAGGTGGACTCTAAAGAGCTAGTAAAGATAAAGGTATGTTTTCATGGCATCAACCTGCTGTCGGGAATGAAGATAACTCATGTACTAAGCCGCAACAACTATTAGGTGGGGTGGCCAGCTCCCTTCCTTGTCTTTACTTCCACTAACTCATGCGTCATGTACTCATTTAGAGTTGAGTCAACTGAAGGAGTGGTCGTGTCGAGAGAGAAATAAGAACCCGGATTTTCTTGTCATGACGTGGTTAGAGCTAGTGTGAACATCAATGCTAACGCTACAAGTACACACTAAACAAGCTGTATGCAACCATAAAGAACCGGCATGCTGTCGTGTGGTGTCATTCTGTTACATGATTGTTCACTCACATGCCATGAAAGTTGCGTATGAAGTGTTAACACAAAAAAGATGGGAAGTTCTGCCACATTCAACCTACAGCCCCGATCTATTGCAATGTCACTTTTATTTGTTTAGACCCTTAAAGAACGCTCCAAATGGATAACTATTACACTCTGAAGATCATGTTTTGAAAGCTGTGGCTAAATAAATCAACGAAGTTCTCTGGTGGAATTCCCCATCCACTCAAAAAGTGAGATGCACGTTTGAATGCCTATGGTAACTTTTTCTGATGATTCAAGTGCTTACGTGTTTCCTAATAATTGCTTAACATTATGAAATAACTGCTGATGTACCTTTCCTAGTCTTGTAATAAACTTACTTGGGTAGATTTTATGCGAGCACACTTCGATTTTATATTTACGTGTCCTTCGATCAAGAGGTAGACAGAGAAACAAGTAGGAGGATATATTACAAGATAAACAGGTTACAGTCTAGATAGGTGCACAACCAAGGCAAGAGAACAGGATATTGGAGCTCCTTTGCAGCCAACCTTTGTTGTAAAGATGACAATCAATTATGTTCTTCTTGTGTGTTTCTTGATCAGTAGTCTAGAAGAATCAATTTTTTACGAGCACAGTGGCTAGAGTTCAAGGGAAAAGTTAATTTAATATAGGCCTAATTATCGTTCGCTGTATTAAGGAAAAATGCATCCTTGTCTTACCCCTCTTCTTATGTCTATGTATGGTGAGCAGCAGTTTTCACACCTTATTGATACAATCTATTCCCAATATATATTTATAATCAGACTGATGTATTTTCCATCTATGCCTATTTCTTGAAGACATTTCATTAATTTTTTTATGTTGGACTCTGTCACAGGTCTTGCTGTAGTCTATGAAGCAAATATAGATACTTTTTTTTTAGACTTCTATATATTTATCGATCACTAGTCGGATACTAAGTATAGCTAAGAGGCAAAGACAAGCAATAGGTAATGCACATCTGCGCCAACACATAACGTGGCACTGTTGACACACGATGACACAAGACAGTCCGACTGGAGCATTGGAAGGGTGACCAATGCAAGTGTCACGAAATGGGTTGTGAATATTGAGAGTTGCACGCTTGTCTCCGAAAGGATAACATACTTAGTACAATTAGAGGGCAGCACAGAGGAAGAGGACAGTGGCATGTGCAAATAAAACTAAAACGTAACAAGGAAATCGGAAATAAAGTATTGTTCGGTTCAAGAACAAGCTTCTAGTACCCGGTGCTCCGAACTATGAGCAGAGACTCATACTTGGATGAAGGGTTCACGGTATCAGTGAATGAGACCTCCGCTAACGGTGCGAACGAACCCAGGCCCAAGGTCTACCGTCAAGGTTTTCCTATACCGGAATCATGCTCGCAGAGAGAAAAGGTTAAGTACTCGATAGGCACAGGCACAAAACGTCTAATTACGTGAGATGAGTTCACTGGCAGCAGAACACCTCGTGCGAGATTAACGTACTTGATCCAAGCCTGAACACCTCGTAGATTACTGCGTACATTAGATACACATCCATCGTCGGTGACAGATAGGAAGGTTGCCACAGGTTAGGGAAACCCACCCAAATTGAAGACATGCCGAAAACTGACGTGCAGGTCCTTCCGAGGTGCAGTTAATGTAGCTATGCTGTAAATTGGTTGCACAACGTACTTCACGCTCCCATGTGGAAATCACACAAATTGTATCAGAGAGTGAACGCAGAAGCAGAATAGGGTTCAAACAGATAGCTTGTCAAAATTTGTGCACGTAAAAAGTTCAGATTTTGTACTTTTTTAGTTGAAACATTTGTTTAGTTTATTATACAGGGATATTGGTTTAAATATATCTATCTATACGCTGTGGCACTTGTTTGCTTTGCGGCGTCAGGGGTAGAAGAGTTCTCTGGAGATGGCCTTTTTGTGTGATGTTTGTAATCTTGTTTCTGTAGCTTCTTTGATTTCTGTGATACATCTTTTACATGGTCTACCTCTGACTTTATAGCCGTTATTAGTTTAAATGCATGAGTTATAAGACGTTTAAAAAAATAAGACTTTGTTTTTTGGTCAGGGTTTCTGAAAAGTGACGTTAAACTGGGAAACCTGTTAAATAGGCCCTATGGATTCATTGTAACGGGATTCCACTGTATCTATTATATAAAATAAATAATGGCTATATGGAACATAAGACTAATTTGTACGTAAGAAATAAAGTAGAGATGTATGCAGGTGTACAAGAACCATTGCTTTCAATAGGGAAAAGAATGACAACTAACATGGTTTCGACATGAAGGTAGACATGATTTATACCGACAATACTGCAGGTAACTGTCGAAGGCGGAAGAAGCAGAGGACAAATAAAGGCATGGACAGACAACATCAAGGAATGGACAGGACAAGATTTGTTCTCACTCATCGATGAGGATAGAAATCGCTGGAGGACTGTATGCTGAAGCATCTAATGTGGTAGCCCTACGACACTGAAGGATTACGGATTTTTTTTCTTCTTCTTCTTCTTCTGCGTTCATTCTCAAACTCCTGCAGATTAGCAGAATGTAGTCCGGAGAACGGAATGCGTTGTGTCATGGTTTACAGCATTGCTACGATATCTGCGCCTTTCGGCCTGACACATCCTACTTCAGCATGGCTTTGGGTCACTGACCCTATATGGGATGGGACAGCCAACTCCATCCCATAACCTCCTTAGTCGCCTTTTATGACATGCGTGGAAGGTAAACAGTGTTGCTATTCTTTGCTCCCCATTCGGGCCCCGGCAACACACGGGCGACGGATTTTATTGATTGACTATATAAAATGTTGACTGGATATCTAATAAAATTGTTGGTTGGTTGGTTGCTGATCCAGCGGCCCATGGGCTCATGCACTTTGACCTAATGCTATTAGATGGCATTATATTGCTGGGAAGTCTGTGGATTTTCGGCCCACCCCGGGACAGAACCAGAAAATAACTATCACACCTCCAGGAAGGTAGGTTTCAACCTATGCACTGCGCCTAGCCACTGTAGCCAAGATAGGGTTCACTGTGCTCATTCCCCGCCACCAATTGACTACTGAATATGCCGAACTTCTCTATTGCTCCAGGCATGCAACCAGATGTTCAAGTCAAAAGGATTGTCACGTCCTGAGTCACTGTGCCTCTATGATGGGCCTCAGCCATAGGAAAAAACAGTGTCAGTTTCCTCCTCCTCAGTGCTGCACAATACATCTCTGGCTCCCTCCCAACCACAGAGGGTGCATACATATATATTCAGGTAAACATGAAACACATTTCAACAACAAAACAAAATCATAACTGTATAGATGACATGCCATGAAGCTTCTATAAGAAGATAACCTCAATATAACGGCATGTCATCCACTAAGGTTTTCTGTTGCATGGGTGGTTTGTCTAGTGGGCCATTGGTGAGACCCACAGACGCAACCACATGCGTAAATAAAATTGTTCATCTCTTTCCTCTATCTTTGTTGGTTGTCAAATATTTTCTAGATAGTTTTCCATCACAGTCTTGCTTTTTCCTAATTTTGTTCTAGTTGAAGTTTCCAATTATCATTAAACTTTCTGTGGTGTAAATATATTTATAATACAGTAGAATCCCTCTATAGCGCATTCTTTTATAACAAATTTTCCTATATAACAGTACTTTTCAAAATTCCTATTTTTATTCTTTATTGCTAATACTGTATATAGCACATTTCTACTATTACATAAATATTTCATCCGCCTGGACCAAGTTGTTATAATGGGATCTGAAAACATATCATGAAGGTTATCACACAATTCTTCACAATCTAATTTCTTTGAGAATATGATGGAATTATATTTTTCTCATTTATTTTAATATAAGAAACAAATATATAATCAGTTAATTAGCAGTTTCATGTTGAATAAGTGTACAGAATCAACATTTCAGCCAAAATATAAGAATATATTGACAAATAAATACAGAATAGAACAACAAAGTAAGTTATGACTACAGGCAATCATCAGCGTGTACCAGGCACGTCCATAGGAGCTCTGATCCACACCTCAATAAATCCATCAGTGTAGTGGCTTTCAGTTCAATATTAATTTATCACTTTATTCATATATCTGTTAGGTTTCTCTTTATCAGCTGATCCGATCTTTCCACCAAGATCATATAGTCTTGAGAGCGACCATGATTCATTCTTTTGAAAATCTTCTGAGCAGACGAGGTCCCTCAGTGCATTAACCATGTCTGATCAATCCATTGATGCTTTATCCATTGATGTAACTATTGATGCTTTTACAATTTGTCAATGGTCGTAATGACAAAAATAAAACATTCCTATCAACTTCCATTACATAATTTTCTATAGTCTTAAGACTACTTTGTTGTTCAACTCTTGTGTTTATTTATCCTTATCTTGATAAAGACCTATTGGTCAAAACATAAATTCTGTATTTTTGTTCAAAGTACCACTGTTATTTAACTAATTACATATTTTTATCTTCTATTAATTTGTCACACAATTTTACTGAATACTACTGTGTCAATATTTGTTTCGGAAACATTGTTTTTAGAAAACTTTGCCTATCTGATTCACCAGAAACAGAATTTTTACTTCAAACTAGGCCCATCTAATTCACCAGAAATAATAGCAATGGGAACAGTTTTAGAATTTTTTAGCTCTTACCTATTAGGTCTAGGCCTATTTTCTGATTTGTCGGTAATCTCAACTGTCAAAATAAAAAACACTTGTTTACTGACAGATCACTTGAAATAATATCTCCAATTATAAAACTCAAAGAATAATAAAGCCAGATGTTTGCTAAATATTTGAGCTCTCTTACTAGTGGAAGATGAAGCCATTTTGCTAATTTCAGGAAAGCTGATTGTTCAAATTTTAATTTAAAATAAATATGGCACACAAGCCTAATCACACAGTTTCCTTTCGTTAGCCAGATTTCTAAACAGCTAAATAAGATAACACTAATTAATTTACGATCCAAATGAAGCAAATTAGATGGCATATCTGCAAGACCGATACATTGTGGATATGTCAGGAAAGGAGGTTCTATCTGCAACGATATATCGTTTTTACAGGCGGATTGAGTTAAGGACATTTCAATCAATCAAGTGCCATGCCGAATGGCATAGGCGATCATGTTTCTCCATGACTCTCTGTCTCTTGTGTTATGACTAAGTTTGGTTCATGAGCTTCTACCATGCCACAATACAAGTCCATCTCGTAACTTTTCTCATTGTCGTCCCCTCGAGACAGCCGAAGAAATTATTGAGGCTGCAGTTGGAGAGTGTTAAATAAAGCCTATACACCACTCAATGTATTTTACACTTCAAAAGTTAGGTCAAAATATTATGGTTGCAACAGGTTGTTCAACATCACTACATATATATGTTGTCCGTTTCTGAAGATTACGCTAAGAAAATATTACATGATCACTGTTACTTATAATACCAACAATATTTGCATATAAATATTTGTTTATTTTGGATGATTCAAAAGAATGGTATTGTGAACGGAATCAACCTAGCATGCATATACATTTTTACTGAATCAGTCACATGTAGAAATGTTCAGATTTATCAAATAGCATCGAGTCAATCGAAAGATATGAAAAAGATTGATAACAAACACCCTCATCAAACAACAAACTGTTCAACTTAAATTCATAGAAAAAGAAAAAAGTGTAAAACACAAAACAAGTTCACAATAAAGAAGTGAAAACTAAAACAATCATAATTCTAAATCAGCTTTAAAAACTCAATAAAAATAGTCAAAAACACAAATTTGCATCTTGAATTGCATGGACATTTTTTTTTTATATAGATGATTCAAAATTATCCTAGGCCATTTATTATTAGCTTTGTAAAGTGATCCACATACAAATATTTATAATGTTAAAGTGATCTACTATAACATACATACCACAAATCACTTACAGCTAAATTAAGTATTTTATATATGTTAATAATAAGCTTACAATACACATATTTTATCATAGTTCCCCATTTGGGAAAATACACCAACAGTATCCAAGATTATTGTCATTTTAAACTGTTACTTTGCAGAGTACACAAAAATATACAAACATAGAAATATCACAATTTACCAATTAAATTTGTCTGAAAGAGTATGATTGTTGGCCTATCAGACAAACCATTATGCAACAGTAAACTCTCAGTAGATGACATATTAATATAGTAAGGCTTTCTTCTTGTGGAAGTCCCACAGAAATTCATTTGTACAATAATGTTTCCCATTATGGTGAAACATTCAGAGAACCAAGCTTTTTCACATCACTCTGGGGGAACCAGATAAACTCTGGTCCTGGCAATGGTCCTTTCTGCTAACATGTACGTGGTGCCTCAACTATGAACAGAATTGGCATTTTTACTTATGGGGTGTGATGAAAAGCAACACAGTGCAGGATGTGACAATTCTCTGGGATAGCCCAGATCTGGGTAAGCATGTTATTCCTGCATAATTGCTGATACCCCTTTCTTTCCAAAGAATGCATAGCTTGTCGCACTACCCATCCCAGTGACCATGGCCCAAAGATGGTTTGTTATCGACTCCTCTGACAGGAAAGAATGCTTTTCATGATAACTGAAACTCATGACCCCACTCTGCATGTAACAGGAAGGTATAAAAGTCACAAAACCCTAGAATCTCCTCCAAGTAGGTGACTTCTCAGAGCATTACAAACAGAGGAGAGTTGAAGTCTTTACTGGTGTGAAAAAGGGATTTGACTTCGGCAGAAATTAATTTAAGAGAACACAATTTAAAGTGAGAATAAAGCTGAGACAATATTAGTAATAAAATATGACTTGAAACTGACTTAGAATTACAGTAGACGATCACAACTCAATGCCCAAATTTATAAATATATGGTGAGGGTTAGGGATTAGGTCACCCTGTATCTTAGGCAGTCACTAAAGTGGAGCCAACTTTTCAAGTAGATCCAAAGATGTTGAAAATCTTTCTCCAAAAATTATTTTCAAAAGTAAAAAAAATGCCCCTTCTGTGGATACCTGACCATCCACACTGTACTGGCAATGCAATTGGATGCATTAGTAGGGTCTCCAATTCAACAATAGTTGAAAAGTAATGTCCTGTACAGAATAAATTAATATAAGTTTTACAAAAATAGAATTTAACTAACATAAAAATGCATTTTCAAACCATATTCGGGGTATCTTTTCCTTATATTCATTAACCACACACAACACACTTTCACTGTGGTCTGCCTTTCATTCACGTTTTGTCCTGTATAGGATATTCTTCATTGATTTTACTATTTTAACTATCTAGTTCATGATATTATAATTACAGGTAAACTAAGCAAAATTTTAGATATTCTTTAACAGTGGTTCTCAATCTTTTATTGACCATGACTTGTTTTGAGACAAATTTCCTATCGTAGTTCCTTCTGGAACTGAAGTCATAAAAATAGTAGCTTGTAAGCTTTGTGCAAGGTTTACAATTGTTTATCCTTATTACTGATATCATCTAAATAGTTATCTTTCTGTGGACAATCTAGACTTGCCCATCTCTTTCAATTTTTTCTTCATAGTCCTTCAGCAAAACATTGCATTTGGTGGAGTTGAGGGCATATTAACCACTGCTCTATAGAATGAAAAAAAAAATATTTGGCAAAAATGTACCATTTGTTAAAATCTGACAACACAAATTGCATAAATATTTTACACAAGCAAATCTAAACCCAACTATTTGCCATTGCTCATTGTGCTCAAACTTTCTACAATCATTGAAAAACAAAATGAAATATTCAATAAGGAATGTCAATGAAAACACCGAAATCTGTTTTTAAGGCAGTTTTACATAATGCAGTAACATATGTAGTCGATGTGTTGCTCAAAAATCTGTATATGAAAGGACATATAAAACAGAACAGAACATAACAAAAATAAATTGTCAAAACTAACCAGAACATAAAATAAATATCCTACAAATTTAAAATAAAATGGTAACAGGTTGATATGGTTTCCACATTTCTCATGGATTAGGTTGCTGCAAACATTGTATTATAGTCAACAGTAACATGTCATTGTGGAAAATTTTTAAAAATGATGTACGATAAACAGTTCAAAAATTGACATAGCTGCACTGTAATAGTTGTGTACATACATATTGTTCTGCAAGATATGTACACAAAATTATATTTAAACACATAATCTATGAACAACATGAGTTTAGCATTGTATTCAGCTTAATTGTATAAGAGGAAATTACTACTATATTTAAAATAAATATCTACAAGACATACTAACAAAATACCTGTGCAAATCCCTTTGAAAAAGAAACTATCTTTAAAAGGTAGGTCCCATGGCAGCAACCTGCCGTCAGGATGAAGATAACTTTTTATGTACTAAGCTACAGCAACTATTACATTGGTTGGCCAGTTCCCTTCCGTGTTGTCTTTATTTCTCCGAACTCATGCTTCAGGTACCCATTTACAGCTTGGTCAACTGGACTAACTTTAAGTTATGTTATCATTAGTTCTTGAATGTTGTCATAATTACCAATATAATAACCAAATGGTCGGAGGGTGTCCAACAAAGTTGAGGGTGCCGCAGTAACCGAACGAACAAATGGTAAAGCAAAATAAACTGGTTACTAGAAAAACTTACCGTATCTATAAATAAAAATATATAAAAAAGTAAATAAAAAATATAAAAAAGTAAATAAAAAACATACAATGAAACTAAACAGGACAATAAAAAACATACAATGAAACTAAACAGGACAATAAAAAACATACAATGAAACTAAACAGGACAATAAAAAACATACAATGAAACTAAACAGGACAATAAAAAACATACAATGAAACTAAACAGGACAATAAAAACATACAATGAAACTAAACAGGACAATAAAAAACATACAATGAAACTAAACAGGACATGTTGAGAATTATCCTGTTGAGTTTCATTTATGTTTTTTATTTCCTTTTTTATATATTTTTATTCATAGGTACAGTAAGTTTTTCTAGTAACCAGTTTAATTTATTTTGCTTTATCATAATTACCAGCAGTCCCTCAGTTTGTGACAGGTTCATATCATGTTTCTTGTGGGCTCAATATCTCCGGCAGACTTTTCTTCTGCATTTGTTTTCACTCTCCAGCAGACTATGAGGATGTAGTCGGGGAATGGAATACGTTGTGTCAAGGTCTCCTGTTTGAATGCGACATATGCACCTTTCAGCATGGTACATCCAACTTTTGAATGGCTTCTGACCATCTTGACCATTTTGACCCTTTATGGGATGGAAAAGCCTACCCCAACCACCAAATTCTCTTTAGTTTCCCTTCTATGACAGGTGATGGTGTCACTATTCTTTGCTTTCCTTTCAGACCCCTACAACTTACAGGTAATAGTTCTTGACAATTGTTACAATTTGTATTTTGCTATTGTGTTATAAATTGGTGATGACTAGTGTAATCATTTCTTGATTTTTGTGTTATAATTGGTTCTTAACTTTTGCTAATATTAGCTAAAAGTTGATAAAATTAGTTCATGACTGATGTGTAATAATTATTTCTTGAACCCATATCGTTCTTCTTTAACTTACCGTAAAGAGAATATGAACTTATGGTTCAGAGAATATGTTAGCGATCCATAGATTTACTTATATTTCTCTGTAAATTTAAAATGTTGTTTTCAAGATTCCCCGCATCTAATATTTTATCTTCAGAACACATGTTTTTTTACTTACTTTTTGGATGTATTAGTAAAATCTATACCGGTGACATATTCATAGAAATATAACAAAAATGCTGCATAATATATTATTTTTATTGTATGTTCTCTGTTCTGTATTTTTTTTCTTGATAAAGACCTTAAGATTGAAATGTTAATTTAGTCTGCATTGTACACTGTGAGCTATATTTGTTCATATCAAGTCAGTCTGCAAACTGTCAAACTTATTATGTTTATATCTAATTACTAAAACGTCAGAGAAGGTCCAACAATCAAGTATTGGCTGCAGCAACACAAATATGAAAGTAAATATTGTAAATAAGTAGTTAATAATAAAAAATTTTTTAAATATTGTAAAAAAAAACATTGTAATGCATTACAAAAACCTACTACTACTAATAACAATATGATGATCATGAAATAATTCCTAAAGCTGCAAGCAGGCAGCTCTCCACAGCCCATAGCCTTCCTGACAAAAGCATGGGTTCTTCTGAGTTGTGTAACTGAGGCGACACACTGACTCATATAAGGTTGTCTCAAAGGCATGCTTGTGTTAAACGGGTTTTATGAATGCATGCCCTCTGAAGGGAGGTATCTCAGGATCATTACATCCTACGAGGGGGGAGGTATTCCAAAGCGGCAGTATCTCTGGATCATTACATCATGCAGTGATAATGATTTTTTTCCCAAGTGACAGGTTATCAGCCTATCCCCCAACTTTCCTTAGCCCCCTCCTCCGACATGTCTGGAAAGAAGATGAAGACTTATTCTTTGCAACTTTTACTAGAAATCCATGCCGAAATCGGATGTGTTAGGCCTACAAGGCGCATAACGGTGGCACAATGTAATCATGCTCCCGGCGAAAATCGCACGGATATCCGTGATGGTTACAATGGAGCGAACGAAAAACAAACAAACTAGAAATCCAGGCCTTAGTTGCCATACTGGCAATACAAATATGATAGAAACAATTACAATAAAAAGAACAATCTTCCTCCCCACCTCCCATATTAATCTGTATTTTCCTATTATTATATACTTGATTTGCCATAAATCTTAGATGAAACATCAATCATTTTTGTCATTCTTTTTATTATAATTGCTTCCATAATTTTGTATAGTAGTAGTAAGTTTTTGAACACATTTGCTTATTGACACAAATATAAAACTTATTACTTTGTTTTTTTCATTAATCAATCATCAATCAAGTGCCATGACAAGTGGCATAGGTGATCATGTTTCTCCACAACTCTGTCTCTTGTGTTGTTAATAAGTTCAATTGGTGACATAATTTTGTGTCACAGTGACAACACATACAGAAATTTTTCTATGTCTTCCTCAGTCTCTTCTCCCCTTGATCTTTCCGTTGGTTACTAAATGTTCAAGTGTTGCTTTTCTTATCAATTGCCCTAAATATCTTAACTGTCTGTTTCTAATTTGTGCTACAATTTGTCTTATTACTCCAGCATCTCTGAGGACTTCTACATTACGTTTCTTGACCGTCCATGGACTTTTCATCATTCTTCTCAAAAACTAAATCTCAGTTGCCTCCAGATTATCTTGAGCTATTTTGTTTACCATCCATGCTTCATGTCCATAAAGAGGATTGTCTCCATATAACATTATAACACTGAAACTCATGTATGCATTGATACTACTTCATTGCATATAATCTTTATCATTTTTTGAAATGCTGATTTTGTATGTGCTACCCAGCTCTTTTCATTAATACCTACTGTTAAAATTGACTAGTCCTACCAATTATCAATTGCATAACACCACTCATATGTGTCAATATGTCAGATCACAAACCATACACCAAACCAAAAAAAAGTCAGTAGAAAGTATTAAAAATATTACCCAAAACTATACATAATAGAAAATATAACAAAGTTGATTTTTTTAAAAACAGCCAGATGATAAAAATCTAGGTATAATTTTAAACTTCCTAATAATAAAAATTGTCAAGAGTTTAGGAACAGTAACAAAAAATTTACTTATAAGTGTTTACAATGTTGATATAATCAAATCAAGACATACAATATCTGGTTTGTGTAGAACTGGAAGTACACAAATGTCATTTCAGGGCATGCGAGTATAATTGAATTCAACTGAAATTTCTGATCAAATGATTGGTTATGAATCAACGTCGTTACACTTCTGACCAACTCATATGTGGTAAGTGTCCCCTCCTCTCCCCCCAACTAATGTTGAAGTGTATGTTTACTGATGGTTCTAATGACTTGTAGGTTAACACACATATTTCTCATTATAACTTTCTTGTGCCCATTCCTACATGTGTCACACATAATGTCAAGTATAATGCTCAAATGATCATGTACAATGAATTAGTATTCTCAACAATGTATAACTATGGTACAGTATCACTTCAATTAACATCATGGCTGACTGAACAGCTAGTGTTCTTCTTCTTAACATCATGGCTGACTGAACAGCTACTGTTATTCTTCTTAACAAAATGGCTGACTGAACAGCTACTGTTATTCTTAACATCATGGCTGACTGAACAGCTACTGTTATTCTTCTTAACATCATGGCTGACTGAGCAGCTAGTCTTCTTCTTAACATGGTTGACTAAACAGCTACTGTTATTCTTCTTAACATCATGGCTAACTGAACAGCTAGTGTTCTTCTTAACATGGTTGACTGAACAGCTAGTGTTCTTCTTAACATGGTACATGGTTGACTGAAGAGCTAGTGTTCTTCTTCTTAACATCATGGCTGACTGAGCAGCTAGTCTTCTTCTTAACATGGTTGACTAAACAGCTACTGTTATTCTTCTTAACATCATGGCTAACTGAACAGCTAGTGTTCTTCTTAACATGGTTGACTGAACAGCTAGTGTTCTTCTTAACATGGTACATGGTTGACTGAACAGCTAGTGTTTTTCTTCTTAACATCATGGCTGACTGAACAGCTAATGTTATTCTTCACTAACTGAGAGAACAAGTATCTATTCAAAATACATAGAAGGTGGAAAAAAATAATCTCAAAATAAATTAATTATTTCCTTTCAAATATAAGAAATAAAATGTGATTTTTTTGTATGTTGTCACAAGTTTTTTTCAACACAGTTGACACTAAATAATTGGCAGAACAGACATCTAGGGAAAAAGCAGTTATTTATACAAATTTACTTCATTCATTTCAGTTTTCATATGAGTGTCAATGGATTAAATTATATTTTAGGCTTGACAATTGCTTACACTTATATCATAAAAACAATATTGAGAATATAATATATATGCTCAATATTGTACAGTGAACATTCATTGCAATTTATAAAGTATATAACTCTTATTTTATAAATGATATTTGGGACAGGAGGTAGTTCTAGATCTAGAGCAGATAGTCCATTTCAAGAATATTAGCTTTTTTCACATAATTATTATACAAAGTAATCTAAAAAAATAACTATGTCAAATGAGTTTTAATTCCTAGAAAGACATTTCCAACTCTTGTATTTCTAAAAATATATATAACTGTTTCATGCAATGCTAGTATTGTAAATATTTGACAGTTGAAATTGAAGACAAATATTTTATTTTATGCATATACAAAGATCACTGGCACCAGTGGGTTACTAGAATCGCCCTGACAGACGAATGGTTACACTAATTCAGCCTTGTTGTATGTGGAATTCTCAAAACGAATATTGTAAGTGGTCAGGTGACATTTTTAGAAGGAATAAAAACTGAAGAAACTTGTGAAGAAACAATGTACAGGCATACACTACTGAAAAAAATGTCAAGATTATTTACAAATATGGGAAATTAGAAATGAGTGTTTTTCTGAACAGACATCTATACTCTATGGCATCCTTAATGTAGTTACTGCTCTTTCAACAGGAGGCAAAGGGTATGTATACTTATAGTTCCTGTATTCCACTGATAGTCCAGATCTATGCCGGTGTGGCACAGAGTTCTCTGTGATGGGCAAGGGACCGGGTTCGAACCCTGCCACAGACAAATGTACATCTGAACAATTCAGAAAGCAATGGCAAACTACTAAACATATCTATATTGCCTAGAACATCACTACAGCCAAAATGTGCTGGATTGATGGCTATGTCCTAAACATGATATGCTACCAAAACATTCTAATGATTGCAATTCTTCCTCATCCAACCCTTCAATTGTCTTCCTCCACCATCTGCCCAAGCAATTCCAAATATTTTCAATCTCTTAACAAGTTTCATCCACCATGGTGTCTCCGCCCAAATGATGCAAACATTTGTAATTCACAATCTTTCCCTTGTCCACTATCGCCTGTCCTGGCACCAGTCCTACCACTACCCTAAACTCCAGCATGACCAAGGCAATACATAAGTCCTTGCTGATATCAAACTCCAAAATACTCCACATTTCATAAATCTGGGAAAAAGTTGACAGCAATAACTAGTACATTATTTGCTATAAATGTACACATTCAAATAGTACCACACATTTAACATCCAAAAATATGAAGGAGGTTTGCATACTATTTGGTCAGAGAGTGTATCAGCATTGAAGCAAGTACATGGATCATTATCAAAACAGTTAATAAACAAGTCAAGCAACATGAATTAAACAGGTTACTAAAACACTTACCTTGCCTAATAATAAAAATATATAAAAAAGTATATATAAAAAAACATACAATAAAACTAAACAGGACAATTCTCCACGTATTGGCTCAAATTGAACCTTTTTCAAGAGACAAACATCAGAAAACAACAAAATAAAAAACAAAATAGATGACTAGATTTCATCAAGCCCCGTCTCCATAACGCAAAATCTAGTCATCTATTTTGTTTTTATTGTGTTGTTTTCTGTTGTTTGTCTCTTGAAAAAGGTTCAATTTGAGCCAATACGTGGAAAATTGTCCTGTTTAGTTTTATTGTATGTTTTTTTATATATACATTTTTATATATTTTTATTATTAGGCAAGGTAAGTGTTTTAGTAACCTGTTTAATTCATTTTGCTTGACTATTTGTTCATTACTGCGGCACTATCCACTTTGTCGGACACCCTCTGACCATTTGGTTATTTATAATAAACAAGTAGAAAGTTGCAAAACAAAACAGAAAAGACATTCATGAATCAATATTTTTTAAAGTGAAAACATGAAGATAAGTGGAATGCTTAAAATGGGGGATACAAAATATAGACTTTTTCTGCTTTATTGCACATTTTATTTTGTTTCCATTTTATCATATAATTCAATTCATCCCGTACCAAATTATTCTCAACATCATGATTCTCTTGTCCACTCTACCTGCTTTACATACTATGTCAATCTCCTTGTATCTTCCAGCTTTGATCTTTTTCTTTCCAATTTCCCAGGATATTTTTCACACCATGCTTTATTTCTTCCACCTACCATCCTCACACCATATGTGTTTCCTTACGTAAAGTATATTGTTTGTTTGTTGTCCTGATGAAGACTATTTAGTCAGAATGTTATCTGTCCATGTGTCTCGCTTCTAGTATGTTTTGTTTATTGGCAACATATATACATATTTCCATTGATCTTGATTGATTTATTGAACCAAAAACAGCTTACTTGTTACATATTGTGTAGAGTTAAATAATATTCTTATTCCAATGTGTTTTAAAGTCTACTTGAAGACATCTCTCAAGTACCGCAGCATGAAACCAAACTATTAAGGAATCATAGGTTTGTACATCCGGCTTGACATAGTCAGATAAGTACATGTATTTAAAACTTTTTAAAAGATTAGGTACTGCAGGTAATTAAAAGGGACAAAAATGAAAGGAGAGTTCAGACTGTTTTCCCTCATCTCAAGACCTTCTCACTCCTGTTCACACTGCAAATGAGAACCCAGACAACTTCTCAGCTGTCCGTGGACTTCAAAACATCAAACCTAGCAGACTTTATTCTTCCTAATCTACAGTCATCTTTGCTTGCAAAGGAGGAACATGATCAATGTACAGTCACTAAATATGAAGGGTTTGAAAATATAAACACTGAAAAGTTTCAGAGAGTAATTGTGGAAGGAATTGACCATCACTGACAATTGACATAATACATGAAGATAAGATGCATATATAAAAATAACTTTTCCAGTAGAATTTCAACCAGAGAAAACCTGTGACAAGGTGGACAAAAGTTTTGGTGAAAGAACAGTTTATGTTGCTTGGTACTGTAAATTACTGAATAGAATTAATTTCATTGCATTCATAAAGTGTCTCCTATATGTTACTGGACATAATTTCTTTCATTGCATTCATAAGTTGTCTCCTGTATGTTACTGAATAGAATTTCATTGCATCATAAGTTGTCTCCTGTATGTTACTGAATAGAATTTCATTGCATTCATAAGTTGTCTCCTGTATGTTACTGAATAGAATTTCATTGCATTCATAAGTTGTCTCCTTCCTCTTGCCCTTTCAATGCTCAATCTCTTTCATCTTGCTGATCAGCAGCTATAGCAATATTTACCCATTTTCTCATAACTCAGGAAACCAGTTTTTATTTTCTCAAACAATCCAGTATAATCCAGCACTTTAGTCATTAAGATACACTAACAAACTTTCAATAAAAATGTATAGGAAGACTCACTACATACGACCAAGTACATACTTATCAGTAAACATGTATGAAACATGTAAGTTAGACCAGAACTAAGGTGACATTATAAGGGATGAATAAGAAAAAAGATGTCAATAAGAATAAGGATATAGGATATGGGGGAGGGGTTGGTGTAGTGGGGTGAAAAACAAGGCCAAGTGGTGTCAATAAAACTTATTATTTTGTAGTTTCCGTCAAGACCCATTTGTTATTATTGATAATATATTTCGACATCATAGCACTCTGGGTAAACCTATAGTTGTGCAGCCTCCCTAATCAGCAAATTTTGAATTGTATGTATACTGATGGATCCAGTGTCTCACATGGTAAACACACCATTCATTCCTTCCTTCAGATACCCAGTCCTACTGGTGTCACACTTATTCTCCCAACCATGTTTTAGATTTGTCATTTATCACTGTCCACATCCAGTACTTGCTCTAAAAGCAACTCCAGCACATTCCGGTTATCCATTCTCAGTTCACCAACTATAAGTTCATTTGATACAAGCCTAGCTACCTATATTCTTACTAGTAAACAGTTTTACCACAGTCCCAGCAAGTACATTAAGCAACAAACATGTTTTCTGAATATGAACTATAAGAACATATGCTAAAATAAAAGTTAGGTAGAATAAAATATGGATACTCTAAAGCAGGGGGGTAGTCTTCACATGGCCTCTATGCCAACAGATGTGCACTGCATGATTATAAATGGTGCATTGCACACAAATGATAAAAATAAAATATATCAAATGTATTAAATATTAATACATTTTAATGAAAAACAACATTAACTTATTCAAATAAATATATGTTATATAACAATGCTACACATGTCCATATTAATACATTTTGCACTGAACTGAATGTGAATATGTGTGTCTACTGGCACATCTGAACTAGAGAACGAAAAAATTGATATATTTTAACAAAAGGTTGGCAATCCCTGCTCTAAAGCACATTCATTAGAATGAGATTTCTGCAAGATTCCGAAAAAACAAACAAATTAAAAGTGAGTCATCAATTAATGAACTGGTAATTATTTTTCATGAATATTTGGGCAGAAACCTGGATATGAACAAAAAGCTAGAGAAATTGAGGCACTTGAAATGTATAGAACATGCATTTCATGGAGGAATAAATTAAAAAGTCATGACAAAGTTACCAATCAAAAGATGATGAATTTTTAAAATTACCGGGTAGCTATTATTTATTTGCTTATGCATTGTGCCACATTTAAGGCCCAGACATTGGCCTGGAAAGAAAACAATAGGACCACCTTCACCTTCTAGTCACCTGAATTCTCTTGGTTGTATGCAATAAGTCTTCCTATACATTTGTATTGATAAGTTTGTTACCGTAACATTATAAGGGATGGTTAGAAAGACAGAAAACCTGTTTGTTCAAAAATGGTGTTTTGCAATCAAAGATTACTCTAAGATAGAAGCTTATCAAGACATTCTGCACTTTGCTCATCAATGATGATGTAGTTAAGTCAGCCACAATGAATTATAAAGCAGGTAATACAACTAAAAGCCTACATCTGCTCATCTAAGAAATATTTGGACATATTTCTTCTTCTTCAGCGTTCATTCTCAAACTCCCACTGGATTTCTCTTGTAACAGGACAATGATCCTACAAGATTTCCAGTTGAATGTAGTCCAGAGAATGGAAATGCGTTGTGTTGCCGTTTTATTTGCGCCAGTGGCCCAACACATCTGTCTTCGGCGGTGGACATATTTTAGATCTATCAACAGAAACATGCAACAACACTACCCTACTGCGCATCACTTTGAGAGATTACTCAAGTGTCATCAATCAATGAAAAAAAACATGAAGTAGCCTCTGGTAGTGACAAACAATAGAGGTTTGTTGTGGTGTGTTTTTGCTGATAGATAAAGAAAGGTCTCCAATGAGCGGATGTTTACAAGTTAGGTGTTCTCTGTAGTTTGCTGTGGGTCAGCCTTCACAATACAGTTATTTAAAGAGCACCATAACATACCCACTTTGTGCGGAATGACCTGGAAGTTTTACACCAACTAAATATGGCATATAATGTTTGAACAACTTAAATGTCTCGGATCATTTCCTGTCTGAGTCTGTTCTGCAAGTAAGACGTGCTATCAGCAAAAAATTAATTTTCATCATTGCCCAGATAGTTGAATTTGACTACCCTTGCAGCATAGATGCTGAACAATGCAGGTGGATAATACAGATGAATATTTGGTCTCAGACATATGTTTGTAGGGTCTGTTGTCCATGAGGCTAACATTAGTACTAAATCTGTTGTCCATGAGGCTAACATTAGTACTAAGTCTGTTGTCCATGAGGCTAACATTAGTACTAAGTCTATTGTCCATGAGGCTAACATTAGTACTAAGTCTGCTGTCCATGAGGCTAACATTAGTACCAAGTCTGTTGTCCATGTGGCTAACATTAGTACCAAGTCTGTTGTCCATAAGGCTAACATTAGTACCAAGTCTGTTGTCCATGAGACTAACATTAGTACCAAGCCTGTTGTCCATGAGGCTAACATTAGTACTAAGTTTATTGTCCATGAGGCTAACATTAGTACCAAGTTTGTTATCCATGAGGTTAACATAAATACCAAGTCTGTTGTCCATGAGGCTAACATTAGTACCAAGTCTGTTGTCCATGTGGCTAACATTAGTACCAAGTCTGTTGTCCACGTGGCTAACATTAGTACCAATGTCATTTTAATCAGAACAGCAGTAGTCCAGTTTATACCAAAACAATCTATAACTCCAGCAAATTTTAAACACTTTAGCAATTAGACAAAATATTTTGGGAATATAAAGAAAAATGACACTGTTCAACAACCATACTAGATAGAAGATGAACAGGAGTAAAATCATTTACCCAGATGGATCGATAATAAGAGAAACAAACAGGTGCTGAAGGGGTTTCGCCACCTACAAGAATCGCAAGAAAGTGGTGGAAAGATCAGCTTATCCCAGCACAACATCAAATATGAGAATTTAAATATAGGCAGTAAAAGTGGCTCTCACTTCACTGATGATACAACCACCACCATCCACAGTGATTCTATAAGTCACAGAGCATGCAGCAGCACAAGATAAGTGCATGATAAGCAATAGTATTACATAAATTCACTTTCAAGGTCATGATGCAATGACAGAGCTAATGCATTGGCAGGTAAAGAAATAGTGGATGGTACTGTGATAAGAGATAGGGCTGACTAAATTTGGGAAGTCATAATTGCACTAAAAAATTACAACAAGGAGACTTAAAGAGACAATGTACATGTTCAGAGAATTATAGAAAAGGGAATTACAAGAGCAGGGAGAAAGTGTGTTCTCTCTAGAAAGATTCGCAATCAACAACTGACTTGGACACCGAACTAATATACCTGATGGCTGATGCAATGGCAAGTAGAGAACTTATGGAAATGCCCACAAGTGGTGTGATACTGGTTCCTAATGAAGAATTAAGTTAAGTGGAAGTACCAAAAGAAAATAAAACTAAACATTAACAACGTTATTGTGTTCATGCACTGTCATTAAAATCTTCATAACAACAAAAATGGGTAGCATATCCTATTCAGAATGTAACTTGAATTAATTTTTGGCTGTAGTGATTTTCTAGGCAATATGAATATGTTTAGTAATTTGCAATTGCTTTCTGAATGTTCTGAATGCACAATTGCATGTGACAGGATTTGAACCTGGTACCTTGACTATCACATGCTCCCTCTGTACCACCAGCAGCCATACTAATATCTTCTAGTGAATATCAAATAGGGATTTGAGTGCAACTTGATACTGACTGAATGTGAAATATTCATGGTCCTATTAGTGAAACTGATAGTGCAAGACTGTTTGTGGTAAGGGGCAGAAAATGAGGGTGTCATTACAGCAAATATTTTACTTGAAGATGATGCCTCACTGTATTATCAAAAAGTGTTATTCACACTAATGGTTCTGTTGTTAGATGATTGCGTAGTGCATGAGCCTTCACAGCTCAGTGAGTAGGGAAAACTATTAGACAGCACAATGGAGCTTCTACAAGCAGAATTACTATGGAGATTATTGCAGTGACCAAGACCATACACTGGACGGAAACACAGTAGAAATTATTTTCTAAACTCTCAGCGACTCTGTGAGCCTGATCAGAAAAAGAAAAATACAGGTTGTATTTGTGAACAGTGGCTCCAGGCTATGACAAGCTAAAAGTTGTAAGGCATCTCATTCATTTTTGTGCCTGGTCTTTGTCATTCAGATGTTCAAGGCAATGAGAGAGCAGATAGACTGGCAAGTTATCACTATATTAAGTGTCATAGCAATGGACTGGGACAAAATATTGAACGCCTTATAAAAAACTGCACGGTCAAATGAAATTAATTAGAGTAGGAATTCCTTTCACATTTCCAGAATAATGGAGATGGGATTGAAATGTACATCTCCAGAAATGAATGTCATTTCAGGTTTGAATTTTTATTAATCAACACAGAATTTGAACTGTCAGTTGTTGTGCAATTGGGAATATACTCAGGGAAAGATCAGAGCACCTGTGGTTATGCAAGATCAGAGCACCTGTGGTTATGCAAGATCAGAGCAGCTGTGGTTATGCAAGATCAGAGCAGCTGTGGTTATGCAAGATCAGAGCAGCTGTGGTTATGCAAGATCAGAGCACCTGTGGTTATGCAAGATCAGAGCAGCTGTGGTTATGCAAGATCAGAGCAGCTGTGGTTATGCAAGATCAGAGCAGCTGTGGTTATGCAAGATCAGAGCAGCTGCATGCATGCATTGTGTGCAATGATGATGATCTGATTACTAATTATCTTAATAGGAACATGTGTGTTGCTAATCCAAAAGGGGAGCAAAGAATAGCAACATTGTGACCTGCCATACATATGATAAGAGGTAACTAAAAGGATGGGGGAGGGGGTTGAGTTGTCTCAACCCTAGATCAGAATGATCCAAAAGCCATGCTGAAGACGGATGTGTGAGCATGAAAGGAGATGTCGCAGCTATATGACGCACTACAATCTGTTCTCCGGACTATGTTCTGATAATCTGCAGGAGTTTGAGAATGAATGCAAAAGAAGAATAAGGTTTAATTTTTCTTAAATTCTTGCTGCTATACAGATTACTGACCTCTGTGACCGAGAGGTTCGTGGATTAATCTTGCAATCCAAAATCAGCCACATGTTCGTTGAGCTAATCTTGCAATCCAAAATCAGCCACATTGGCATGAGGAACATGACAAAGAGGAATCAGCTGTTCATGGTTCATGACTGAACATTTAAGTGGTGGGGGGAGGAGGAGGAGGGAGGGGGGAACAGCAATAGTTGGAAAGTAATGTCTTATACATAATAGGATTCAACTATTATTATGTACCACATTTGAATCCCTCTATAGGGCATTCTTTTATAACATATTTCCCTATATAACAACACTTTCCAAAATCCCCAATTGAATTTATTTTATATTGCTTGTATATTGTAAATTTCTGTTATTACATATATATTTTGTCTGTCTGGACCACGTTGTTATAATTGGATTTGACTGTATACAGATCAAGTGCAAAATAAGGAAATGGTCCACATAAAAAAAACAATTTTTTTCTAAGAATAGTGGCAAATGATTCTAATAAAGTATAAAGAATTGATATTAACATATTTAACGATGAGTTCACAGAAAATCAAGACAGGCTCATTCATTTAAAAAAAAAAAGAACTGAGTGGAATTCATGTTAATTAAAGCTGAAAACAAAAGATGTAAGTTTAAACTTTTGACAATGTGGGAGGACAAGATATAAATTTGTCAACAGAATAAATCTATTGTCTATCCTCAGGTGGTTTGTGATCCACTCTTGCCGTTAAGCGTAGGGGTGATTGGAGCTCGAGCTTGCGTTCTATCACCAGATGTGTGGCCTTGGCTGTGCTATGACCGTGTCTGTGCAGGATGTCCTTGACGTTTTCTATCCATCTTTTCCGTGGTCTTCCTCTGGCTTTGTACCCTGATCTCATTTGGTTATATGCTTGTACGGGCAACTTTTCGTGCAAAAAACATTTTAAAAACAAAATAAACAGAATAAATCAGTTAATGACAACCATTATGTTTTCTATTTTGTTAATATTACCTGACACAGGATTTCAGTAATTTATTTTTAAAAATATTGATAGTGTATCCTATTCAGGACATAGCCATCAACCCATAACTTTTTGGCTGCTGTGATTTTCTAGGCAATATAAATATATGTTCAATAATTTTCCATTGCTTTCTGAATGATCCAGATGCACAATTGCTTGTGGCGGGTTCTAAAACACATCTTTTAAAATCCTATTCATAATTTGGTTTTGTCCATTTATCATATGAAGTTGAATCATTTCTTGTTCATTTGTCATATGAAGTTGAATCATGTCTTGTTCATTTGTCATATGAAGTTAAATCATGTCTTGTTCATTCATCATATGAAGTTGAATCATGTCTTATCCATTTGTCATATGAAGTTGAATCATGTCTTGTTCATTTATCTTATGAAATTAACTCAAATATTACTCAATTTCTGTTGCTTTCAATCTTCTAGTTTCTGTAATCCACTTTGAGGATAAATGACATGATTCCTCATTATATGTTTGCTGTGTATATATGATAACATTCACACTTAACTCAATTTCTCATTTAGCAGTTCCTCTATTGTCACTCACTTTCAAAATCTCTTTGTTAGAAATTTTGTATTATGAAAATTTGCTTTAAACACTGAAAAAAATTGATACTGATATAATATCTATCAAATTGGTAGAAATCATCCATAAATCTATAATTTAAAGAGTTTATATATTTTTTGTTTAGTTTTATATATTTTCACATCTTCCTTTCACCGGTAATGAAGAGAATTACATTGACTTCCAGTTTTGGCAAAGTTTGCAAGAATAGTTGTTATATATTCTCATACAGATGCAGAGCAGAAAATTTGGTGCTATTTCCCTTTCATGTGCTAAACGGGATAGAAAGGGTAATAAATATTTAAATTGTGTTTTGAGACTGGTATGAAGATAAGTACTAAATAGTAAACACTTGAGATCAGGTTACAATTTTGGAACTGGGAATGGATATGTATTCAAAATATAAAACATTTTCCAAACAGGTTTTTGTAAATCACATGGTGAAAATTTCCCCATCTGTAGTGGGAATGTGGTAAATGACCTCCCTGCAAGATAAATATGTGGTGTTATTTAATATGAAAATTATTAAATCAATTTCCATCAACCCAGTAACAGGAGCACATACACACATGAAGGGGGTAGCGTTAACATTAGCACTTGGTAAGGAACTAGACATGCACAATCAATGGCCCTTATTTCACGGTTAAATCTTCTTCAGTATTCATTCTCAAAGCTCCCTCTGGATCTTTCAATGTTTTAACAAGACAATGGTCCTACTAGATTACGAGCAAGATGTAGTCCAGAGAATGGAAATGCATTGTGTTACTGTTTTACTTGCGTCAATGGCCCTACACATCTATCTTCTGCAAAAAACTAAATAATTACTTAATTACTAGGATTAATTTCCAATCAAAATGACATGCATGAAAATCCAGTTGCAAATCGTATGCATTTAAGTGATCTACATTTTTTAAGAAAACCTGTTTGAAATGTTTAATATGTTTTGGAATTGCACCACTTCCTAAGTACCCAATTTTTGATCAGCTTACAGAACCGTCTTCACAACCTTCTAGTCAGATCTACAGAAGTACAATTTTTCTTAGAATATAGATCATTCTTCATGTAATTTTCACAACGTGTAAAAATGCATACAAATATCTAAACATGACATATTTGTTTGACTCTGATGTAAAAGAATCCAATTGGAAACTGCAACCATGTTGAAAAAAATGATAAATTTTATTACAAAAAAAAAGTTTTTTTAGCAATGCATTTATCAGTCAGTACACCTCAACACTAAAAATGTTATATCAATAAATATATCTTTACATGTAACAAATATTTCTTTACCAGGTTTTTCTACAACAGACCAATAAAACAATATTAAAAATAATAGTATATTTAGATGACAGATGAATATGTTATTAAATTATCTGACTTTCAAACTTGAATCACATACTCTAATCATAATATTCATTTTTTTCAATTATTAACAGAGGATAACAGGTAAATGCAACATGACAAAACTGACCCAGTTGCAGCAATTTATGTGAATTTGATAACAAAAGACAATAATATTGGTTACAAAATTTGCAAAAATATGTGTACTTTTATCACAATTTACATGAAAAGTCTAGATATATCATGGAAAGAGGACCACAATCTGTCATAATCTCTCAACAAAGACAATACTCCCATCACGATTCCTGTTGTTATTGCCAGAGTTCTGATTGTTATTATTACTTTTCCTCCAATTATTCTCAACTGCGGGACCATCCATTGGGTCTGATCTCAAATTTTGAACTCTTTCAGGGGTAACTTTATGTGTCTGTCCATTGATAGATCCTGAATCATTTATTCCCCTAACAACCTTGGTCAGAATTACTGATGAGCGGGTCTTGTCCCTGTCACGGTCTTTCATATTAGTACCACTAGTGATAAGCTCACCAAAACCAGCTTGGTGAGCAAATGCATAACCTGAGCGCATTGAACGGCTACTTCTGCGCATGGTGGATGTGCGACGAAGGCCTAACTCTTGCCCTGATTTGGATTTCGACTTCTTTATTCTCTGTCGCAGTCTAACCCGATCTGACAATGATGGGGTAATGTTAGTTGTGTAGAACCTGTACGCTACGACTGGAAGCAGTAACAATGTACTAGTGATGAGAACACAAAACCAAAATTGTGGCTGGGCAAAGATCTTGAGTGCCACTCCTGAATATTTGTAGCGAATGGCATCTGAATAAAAAGCTAAATGAAAGCAGAAATAGTAGATGATGCTTCCCCAGATCACAAAATGGTTGAAACCTGTCCAGTAGCTAGTATCAAGTGCACACTGTTTAGAATACATAATAAAAACAGACCATTAATCATGTGTACTTCTTAAATTGAATAACTTATACTAATATTAATGACATATTACTATCCAATCAAGTTTCAGATTACTTCAATTGAATAACTTATAGCAATAGCAACTGTGATTCACATATCAGAAAATGTTTTCCATTATCAAAGATCAATGCATTTTCCCTGAGAAGGCTATATGATTGCTGATTGGTTAGTCAGTCTATAATGAAGAATGAGTTACTGCCTGCCAGATAAAGTTTATGCGCTTGTGACAGAAAAAGTTAATGAAATGAGTTAAATTCCATACCTTTTAAAGTAGTTATGTTTATGGTTTTCACTGCTGTCGCTCACTGTGGATTTTATGTCATGTCTGTCAAGTGAAACAATTTTCTGCCTTCCTCAGTGTATATTCAATATATCTTCAATTTCTAGACATGTTTTGTACACATTGTGTTGGCACACAGGATTCTGCCACATTCTCTTCTTCTCTTCTTCATCGTTCATTCTCAAACTCCCACTAGATCTCTCTTGTAGCAGGACAAAGGTCCTCCTCGATTTCCAGCAAGATTTTGCCAATGGTCCAACACACCCATCTTCTGTGCAACATTCTCATCTAAGCCTCTTCCTTTCTGATCTTTTCTTACTATTTAATATTTTAAAACCTTTCTCAAGCAGTTGTTCACAATGTAAAAAAACATCTTTATTCATTAGTTTTTTCTATTTCCATTTTCAATTTATTATTTCCACTTATCAGCATTTTAGTATAGGTATGTTATGTTCCTTCAGGGCCATAGGCGGCGCATAGAGCAGAAACCATAGCTTTCCATTTCTGTCTGTGTGTTGCCAGGTCTTTCAATTGTTGCGTGTTTTTAGGTTCATTGACATGCCTTCTCTATTAATGGTTCTTCGTAGAGTTTCTCTAGGTCTCCCTCTTCTTCTTAATCCCAGTGGCACCCAATTTAGTGACTGATGGGGAATTCTTAGGCTATTCATTCTGAAAGTATCACCGATGTAAGTCCATCACCTTTGTCTAATGAAGGAAGATGTATGGGTTTGTTTGCTTTCCTCTCATATAGTATTGTTAGATTTAAAGTCACTCCACTTAACGTTCACAATGGTACATAGGCATTTATTTTCAAAGGTGTTTAGTCTCTTATCTGTGACTTTAAGTATAAGCAACATTATTGAAGTGATAGAAGAGATGATAGTCTGTCTCGCAAACCCAACTCGTCAAACTAGATGATTCGAATGATGACTATTCACATTGTACTGGCGATATGATTGGTTGTATTGGTAACTCCTCAAAGTACAACCAATAGTTGAATAGCAATGTCTTGTACATGATACTCTTAAATTATTACTATTATTTATAAGTAATATTGTATGCCCGTGTATTGTTAGTGCCCAAAAGGGAAACAAGGAATAGCAACACTGATACCTGCCATGCATGTCATAAGTGGAGACTAAATGTTTTGGAGATGCAGTTGGATATCCCATTCCATAGAGAATTCAGTTGACCCAGATGTCACTGAAGACAAATGTGTCAGGCCAAAAAGGCACAGATATTACAGCCAAGCTGTAAACCATGACATAACACATCTGGACTACATCCTACTAATACACAGGAGTTTGTATTTATACACAATAAATACAGAAGAAGAACTGACACTGTATTGTCTAGACCTTAAGTGTTATAACACTAACTTTTGTTGGATTGTTGCTGTCATCACTATTAGCTGAGTGTAACAAATGTCTAACAATTGTAATGCAGAATGTGTTCAAAGAAGTGAACAATACTTAATACAGAACACTAAATTATCAAACAACTGGATATCGTTATCAGTATCACAAGGAATTAGTTTATAAAGCATTCATCTTTAAGTGAATATAAGATAAAAACTACATGAAGACCATCATATGTAATATATTTTCTCAATTTAAAAAGAGAAAGAGGAGTATATAGAATCAATTCTGATGTATGGAAGTGAATCTTGGACACTCAGCAGAACAGTGAAAAATTATGCATGTAGCAGAGATATGGTTTTATAGAAGAATGTTAAGAACACCATGGACAGATAAAAAAACATAATGAAGATATCTTGAAAGAAGTTAATTCAAAAAGAGAGCTGATTATTCGCATCAGAAAGAGACATTCCACATTTTTTGGACACATTATGAGAAGAAGAACGATGGAACACATTGCAACAACAGGCAAGATGAAGAGCAAGAGAGGTAGGGGAAGACCAAGAGAGATGTTACTTGACAACCTAGCATTGTGACATGGGTAAACATCGGTATCAGAAAGTATTGAAAGCACACGAAATAAATGGTTGTGGAAAAGATATGATAGCCAACGCCACAAGACATGGAAGTAGAAGAAGTAGAAGAAGATACAAATTATAGCTATATTAAACTTACCCTCAAATTTACAGTTATCACAAGTGCTGTAGCTACAACTAATCCAAGACTTTGAGTGTCTGTAACATCCTCGCCAGTAGTGTCCACACCCAGTATAAATGTTCCATAAGGTATAAAGAAGAGGACAAGGGAAGATATAACACCTTCAGCCACACTGTAGGAGAATAACTTCTTATTGAAGAGAAGATTCTGGACACCAGGTTCAAACAGCTTTGGAAACCTCAAGCAGTGATCATCGTTCACATCCTGAGAAATATGTACAAAACAAATATGTACAAAAGAAATATGTACAAAACAAATATGTACAAAAGAAATATGAATTATGTAATATATGCCATATTTTATGATTTCCAATATTCAATGTTTTTTTTGGTTGCTTTTTTAAGTATCTGTTCTCAAATTCCAGCTGGATCTATCTTGTAGCAGGGCAATGGTTCTAAAATATTTCCAGATGGATGTAATCCAGACAAAGGAAATGCAGTGCGTTGCAGTTATATATACACCAATGGTCCAACACATCCAAATTTGGTGATATCCAATGCCTTAAATATTAAACAGAAAATAATTTAAGAGAACAATTGATGAGATAGAATATATTTTTGAATTAGAATCAGCTCCAGTTAGGTTTCAGCACTGATTGAAGTATAATCAGCCCCAGTTAAGTTTTAGCAATGATTGAAGTATAATCAGCTCCAGTTAAGTTTTAGCAATGATTGAAGTATAATCAGCTCCAGTTAAGTTTTAGCAATGATTGAAGTATAATCAGCCCCAATTAAGTTTTAGCAATGATTGAAGTATAATCAGCTCCAGTTAGGTTTTTAGCAATGATTGAAGTATAATCAGCTCCAGTTAGGTTTTTAGCAATGATTGAAGTATAATCAGCTTCAGTTAGGTTTTTAGCAATGATTGAAGTATAATCAGCTCCAGTTAAGTTTTAGCAATGATTGAAGTATAATCAGCCCCAGTTAAGTTTTAGCAATGATTGAAGTATAATCAGCTCCAGTTAAGTTTTAGCAATGATTGAAGTATAATCAGCTCCAGTTAGGTTTTTAGCAATGATTGAAGTATAATCAGCTTCAGTTAGGTTTTTAGCAATGATTGAAGTATAATCAGCTCCAGTTACATTTTAGCAATGATTGAAGTATAATCAGCTCCAGTTAAGTTTTAGCAATGATTGAAGTATAATCAGCTCCAGTTATGTTTTAGCAATGATTGAAGTATAATCAGCTCCAGTTAAGTTTTAGCAATGATTGAAGTATAATCAGCTCCAGTTAAGTTTTAGCAATGATTGAAGTATAATCAGCTCCAGTTAAGTTTTAGCAATGATTGAAGTATAATCAGCCCCAGTTAAGTTTTAGCAATGATTGAAGTATAATCAGCTCCAGTTAAGTTTTAGCAATGATTGAAGTATAATCAGCTCCAGTTACATTTTAGCAATGATTGAAGTATAATCAGCTTCAGTTAGGTTTTTAGCAATGATTGAAGTATAAGATATTTGAACTGGGAAGTTTGTTTGAAAGACTGATCCAGCAAAATATAACATTTTTATATTTGTTTTGACTTTTAAAACACTTCTATTTGGTGCTACAAAACAGTTGTTAAAATATAAAATATTTAAACAATGTGGAGTAGATCAGCCAATGATGTAGACAATTTTGACCTTATACAAACTCAAGCAGTGAACACAATACTCAAAGAAAAAGTAATAGACTCAGTACTAATCAGACAAGGAGTGAGACATGGATGAAGTAAACAATGAATGAATATGTCACCAAATTTTCAGATGACTAAGCAATCACAGGTTCGAATCCGGCTTGTGTCATCTTGTGTACAAGGTGGATTTTTTCGGAGATTCCTGTGGATTATCGCTTGAAGATATGGAGTTACGTGCTATGAGTGATACTCTCGGCAGGCGGCGTGCCACTTTTTGCGAGGGACAGAGTACATATGGGAAACCGAGTACAGTGAAGTCAATCCTCTACAACAGAGATAGAGAGAGAGAGAGAGAGAGAGAGAGAGAGAGAATAGACAATATCTCAAAATATGTTGTTTACCAAGATCAGTGACATAACCAATGTATATATTGATCTTGAAAATAAAGATATCAGCAAGCATTACTCTTTTTGTTTTTCCTCTCTCTTTCTTCCTGGCTATTCTAAAGTTGTTGTGTTGTTCTTTATACCATCTCTTCTCATCATGTACTAACATACAAATGTGATAACATCAATGATAATGTATTTTTGTCACTGATTACTAGTATAATTAATAAATAGTAAAAATACCAAATGTAAAATACTGTCAATGAAAAATAAACCCCAAAAAATACAGAAAGGGACAAGAAAGTACTATTTCCACTTTGCAGTCCAATAGGGACCTTTGTCAAGAAACAGTCACAACTAGAATTTTTAAAATGATAAATCAATACAATTGAATGGTCCCACCACATCATTCCATTGTATTTGAAGAGAAAAGCATCTCCTTATACAATGCTTTAATATTTACTAATTGTCCACAATTCACAGTTATAGTGATAAAATTGGTTCAATAAAGCATTGATGGAAACAGTTTCTCGCTTATAGCAACAAGGAAGCATTAGGCTGTATATTTTCAATCTTTTGAAAGGCCATCTTTCTGATGATGCTTTTAATTTCAGAAATGCATTTCCCATTAGATGTTATCAGTTCATGTATCAAAATTGATAAGACTTGCTTCAATATGGGGGTTCTTCACCTTAATATTGTTTCAATACAGAATTATTTACTGTAATATTGCATTTTATCAAATTCTGAGGTAAACTGTGGGCCGGTGATTTTTTTTTTTCATTATTGAACAATGGATAGATAAGCAATAAATTTTTAGCCATCATTTGCAAAGACATAAATGCAAATGTCTTTTTCTCCTATATTGTATTTGTGGCAAAAATTATACTTAAACCTGTTGTTACCAGTACCCAACCAGACGAGTGATTACTTGATCACATCTTGAAAGATGTTGGTATGGATCTTTCGTAACATCTTTATCTCTGTAGCATGGGTGTCTTTATCACATTTTGATTCTTTGTTCCTTCGTTACCAATAATATTGCAGTTTGAATGTGCCAGTGTTGGATCTCATAATATTATGTGTTCTAGCTCCTGAAGGTGTTCCTCCTTCGCAAGCGAAGATGAACATGACATTCAGAAGGGCCAAGACTGGTTTGATTATTTGTGAATTCTCAGATGACTGATGAGTCCATTCAGACTTTGAAAGACTTGCTGCAGTTGTGAGCAGGAATGTGGTAGGTCTTGAGAAGAGAAAAAAGTCTGATTTCTATTTTCGTTTCTATCCCTTTTGAATCATCTGTATTGTTTTATCCTGTTCAAAACATTTAATAATCCTGCAATGCTTGAGAAAAGTCTTCAAGTAGTCCCTGAAGCATTTCTTATACTTAGGTAAAACACAGGTTTATATATCGTTTCAATGGGACACGACAAACTATAGCTAAAACTAGTAGGTAATGATGGGCAATGATGAGCACACAAGAAATCATAAAAATTACAATACACAAATCACATTCAACGTTTCAACCAAAAGGTCTTTATCAAGACACAAACAAAACATCAAAAGACGACGAATGGAAAAATTATCATCCAACGGAAATATGGAAATGATATGCCGGAAGGTCAGAAAGAACATAAAAAAACATAAATATATGTGGAAACAAAAATTTGGTCCATCAACTTAGCTGATCGAATATTCCCAAGACAAGAACACATTGTACAAGGAGACAAATGATCCTTAGACAAAAATGTGGTCCATCCACTTACCTGATCAAATATTCCCAATACAAGTACAGGCAGGGATGTATAAAATACATTGTACAAGGAGATGAAAAACGGATCAAACAGGGTCTGAAAAATAAAACTCATTAGTGTAAAAAAAAAAATCAAGTAAATGCATTCAAATTTAGTACCAAAGTTTAACAATGCAACAAAGCTTTATTTCTTCTTTTTCTGCATTCACTCTCAAACTCTTTCAGTTAGTACAATGTAGCCTGGAAAATGAGATGAACTGTGTCAGAGTTTACAGCTTGGCTGTGATTTCTACACCTTTCGGCATGACACCTCCAACTTTGGCTTCCCATTTTTTCTGTTTTTCTGACTGAATAGAATGAGGTAACCAAACCTCCATAATTACCTCTTGTAATATGCATGGCAGGATATGATCTTGCTATTCTCACTCTGTTTTGATCTTTAGCAATATCCATGCAAAAGATTCCATAATATTGACATATTGGTATTATTATGTAGCATTACAATAGCAATTTCAAAATTAGAGCAAATGAAAAATCTTTGGCAAGGCATTAGCTGTAAATCTAAGTTACATCTAATTAGAGCAAGCATATCTCCAGTAGTAATTTATGGTTGTGAAACATGGATACTTAATATATCAGTTGCAAAGAGAATTGCTACCTTCGAAAACGATGCTACAGAAGGACTTTGAGCATACCATGAATATTGAAAAAAAAGACGACTCAAGAAGTGATAAGAACATTAAATGTCAGAGAGGATTAGCCACTAAACAACATAACAAAAAAGCTGAGATTTTTTGGCCACATAAAAAGACATAACATCATAGAAAAATTAATAATGGAAGGTGTTGCTGCTGGTAACAAATGCAAATGTTGCCTAATACAACGATAGAGAAGAGATATCTTAGATCACTAACATGATCTTGAATTCAGCAAGTCAACCTTCACAGAATATTGAGGAGATCAGAACATCTATAAAGAAAGACTAGGCACAACTTCTGAGTATCTCTCTTAATCCACCTCCAGAACTCTTCAACATTGAGAAAACTGACAAGACCTTGGGTTCATCTCCTCTATTGCACATGCTTAACCTCAAACTAAACCATGAGTTCCCAAAGTGGTCTATATGAACCCCTAAGGGTCAATTTTGACTAGCAGGGGGATCTATGTCAGCGAGTATAACAATTTGGGGGGGGGGGGATGAAATGTACTATTTTTAATAAAGGTATGAATAAAAATAGTACATTTCTTCTTTTTTTACAATTGTCCACTCCATAAAACCCGATCAAAGTGAGCAGCACTGTGTCAGCTGTCAAAAACACATTTGATGTTAATGTTTAGGAAAATTCAAATTAGGCAATCTATAGAAAACAAAAAAATCGACAAGGGGTACATAGGCCAAAAAAAGTTTGGGATTCATTAAATTAGACCCACCTTTACAAAAGTAAACCTAGACTTATTTAAGCAAGATTTTTCTCATAATCATCATGTGACATATTCTTTCCAGAACGTTGTCTTCCTTATGGATTCTATGAACACTCAGCGATTGTGGGAGAGTTGACCTGCCACAGCTAGAGATATGTTTAAGCAATCCGATATATGACTACACCATCGTCATTTTGTGCGTCCTCTTCCCCTGTTGCTATTAACTCTGCCTTCAGCTATTAAGATTTTTCTATATTCCTTTATTCCACAATCTGGGTTACAACAACTATTTGTACATGAACTATTTATACTCCACGAAGATTGATTTTTCAGAAACACAGGCTGCAGATTATGATTATTTAATTAAACATCAATATGTTTGGATACTTTCATGTGACAATAAAAGTTTTATTGAGCAGTTCTGATACACTGAATGCAAACAGAACTCGCACATGCATGCAAGACACCCACACACATTCCCATCTGTGCACACACACATTCCCATCTGTGCGCACACACACATTCCCATCTGTGCACACACACATTCCCATCTGTGCATACACATAAGTCTAGTCAAATCTGATACGGCATGCATGAAGAGAAACTTTTGTTTATAATATTGCATATTCTACACTCAAGATGGTCTGTTTGTGTTGGTGAAAGTGTGGTGGTGGTGAAAAAAAAGATTGAGGGATTGAAACCCCCCCCCCCCCCCACCCCACTTCCAGCATTATAGGGAACCTTACTTTGAAACTAACAAACCATTCATTCATTCATTCATTTTCCTTTTGCGCTGAAGTTAGCGCATAGGGTAGAGGTCAGATCTCTCCAATTCTGTCTGTTTAAAGCTATTCTGTGCAGTTCTTGAATAGTATGAATATTGGTTGTTTTACTTTCTCTAAGTATTGTTCTTCTGAGTGTTTCTTTTGGTCTACCCCTTGCTCTTTTGCCTGTAGGTATCCATTCAAGAGATTGGTGGTGTATTCTGTTGGTGTCTGCGCGTAGGACATGCCCGATGTAGGACCAACGGCGTTTTCTGATAACATCTGTGATGAAATTTTGATCTGTCTCCTCTGATTTTATCATTTGATTTGAATTCACTCCAATGGGTGCTAGTTATCCTACGAAGACATTTGTTCTCGAAACTCAGTAATTTCTTTTCTGAAGATAAAGAGCTTTTCCACCTCTCACATCTATATGATAGTACAGGAATAACACAGGAATTGAATAAGCGCATTTTCATGCGTGTGCTGATTGACTTTGACTTCCAGATATTAGACAGTCTGTTAAATGCACTTGATGCTAGGGCAATGCGAGTTGTAATTTCTGGCATGACATGACCGTCGAGTGTTAATTTGCTTCCTAGATAGGAGAATTTCTGTACTTTTTCAAGTTGTTGTCCATTTAAAGTAGGTGAATTGGTGAAGTCCATAATTTTTGTTTTTGATGAATTGATTTGGAGACCTATTTGTCCTGCAATGAGTTTTAATCTATCAGTTTTTGTTTGTGCATCTTGATGGTTTTCACTCAATAGTGCAAGATCATAGACAAAATCCAGGTCTTCTAATGTTGTTTTATTTATCCACTTGATTCCTAAATTTGAGTTGGATGTGCTTTTTCTCATAGCCCAGTCAATTGCGATATTGAATAGTAATGGTGACATTGGGCAGCCTTGTTTAACACCAGTAATCACAGGGAACCATTCTGAAATGCCTTTAACAAACCATAAGGTAAACAATTTCACCCTTTAGTGATTTCCCCCCAAAAAGTTGTCAAAAATCCAACAAGAAACAAAACAGAGTAACCAACCTTTTTCAAGAAAATCCCCTTATCCTCTTCATCCTCCCCAACCAATGTCATCCCGACCAATAAAGGTGGCCCTGCCTACATATCAATTTTATGTTAACTGCCCCTACATTTATTAAGCACACATATGTTCAATTAGAATAAATAAACAAGCACAAAGACATTATAAAGTATACACAGTTGCTATTTGTCTACCTGGGCAGAAAATCCACAGAAGAATGCAAACCAGAAGTGACATAATGTGAAGGCAAAATTTTTGTAAAAGAAGTATTTTAAGAACTTGCACATCCTCAAGTATGACCAGCGTCCATGGACTAGAAGAAGGCGTTCCAAGTATCTGAACTGTGCTACGGAATAGTCACTTGCCAGAACGGCTTGCATGCCTTCTTGACCACTTATGCCTATGCCTATATGAGCCACTGAAAAAATAATGTACTCAGATTATGAAGCAGTTAAATTATCTGGAATATGCTTCCCACAAAACAAGTCATAAATATTACGAAAGTGATTTTCACATATTTTCATAGTATCAATATTTTTATGTTATCCCGTATTTGTTGTTCCCAAAATTCTTGCCAGTTGTCACAATATATTTTTGTTTTAGTAGTAGTAGGCAACTTTCCGTCTTTCCAGACAATAGTATTATTGCTGTGCTATAAGAAATATAATCTACAATCCGTGGCAATGATGGATGTGACTCACAAGACCAGTCTGATCTGCAAACAGTATTACATAGTATGTACAAGGAATCACAGGCCCACTAGTACCATCATGTGCTGTGATTTCTTAGAAGTGCAGTCTTGACTGGCTTCTCAAAACTATCCAAAAAAATGCATGCTAACATATTTTTAACATATAAAATGATACAATGATTTATAAAGATTAATCATGGAGAGAAAAGTTCCAGGAAAGGTAACAAGAGCAAACCAAAACTGCGACAGACACAGGATATCGAAGACCTGAACATAACTGGAAAGATTGCACAGAATCAAAAAGGCTACAAAGTGGCAGTGAGACCAATGTTCTCTAAACGACATGTCACATGGATGACGATCGCAAATGGCAGCTGTTTAGTCATCTCTCCTGGCGCATATAGGTTGCCCATGTTTCACTGCCACAGAGGAGTATGCTGACAACATCCTGGTAAACAAGGAATTATATTTTTGTTTTATGCTGTATTCCATATAGCATATGTTCTCAAGGTGACGAAAAGCAGCACTACAAGGAAAACACTTTTAGATTGGTGACCAGCATGCAGTATGGACATATGTTATAAACATATTGCAACATATGGCTGGTCTATTAGTGATATGGCTATGGACGTCCACCGTTCAGTGGGATTGGTAAAACACTGAACATATTAGTTACCGCTGTAAAAGTTGGATGTGTCAGACCATTGGCGCAAATAAAACAATACAATGAATCTCCAATCTTTGAACTACATCTTGCTGGAAATCTAGGACCATTGCCCTATTTCAAGACATATCCAGCGGAATTTTTAGAATGGAAGCAAAACAAACAATATTAGTTCAATATTTTTCAGTTTGGTACTTAATGAGTTTATATTCATATTTAAGTCTCCCTAGTGTCTATAAATATCCTTTCCAAATTTCCAATTAGAGACAGCACCTACTTTTGATCATGCTAACATCATTGGCTCCATCCCCTATAGCAAGTGTAATGGATTTCTTGTGTCGTTTGACAAGATCAACCACTAAGGCTTTTTGTAGAGGTGTAACCCTGCAGCAGATGACAGCTTTGCACTTACAGCCTAGATTCAGCAATACCATTTCTAGTTCTGGTTTAAGAGCTTGAGCCTGGTTCAAAGAAATTTGGATAAGAATATGTTAAATTACAAACACAATTTTATTTATCTCTTTTCAATTAACAGGAACAAATTTCAGAATGTAATATTTTTTTTTTGAAATTTTTTTCAAAATATATTATACAAATAAAATGTTACCCATAAATACAATAAAAATAATATACAAAATTGTCCAATAGCTGTTTTATGTAAAGTTAATACAAGATGATATCGTATCCATTTTATATTTGCTCTACATTGAACTTGATAAAACTATTATTTCACCCTTTTTTTTAGTTGTGCTTATTTTCATTATGTACCACATGGTAGATAGTTATACTGAAACTCATTCAACTCATAAATACAAGAGCATTGTGGTTGCAAGATCAAAATAACTTTGTCAGTAAGTGGTTTCAATAATCTAGAGTTTGAAGAAATCATATTAATCCAGTGAAATCAATCACAAGGTTATCATAAACTCAGCAAATAAACTCACAAACTATTCAATGAATCATAGTTCTCAAAATCTCACACCACACTAAAATTCTCCATTTCTAAGCGTTCAAAAAGACTTATGATCAAGTGCCATGCAGAGTGGCATAGGCAATCATAGATCTCCACACCCATCTCCAGCATCTTAAATCAGGATCATTTCTACCGTTATGCCATGCCACAATACTGAACTGTCTAATATTTTCTCACTCTCGAAGTTCTCTGTCTTTTTCCTTTAATCTTGTCTTTTGTTCCGATGTTCTTTAAAACCTCATAGCTTGGCCAAAAAATATGGACACTGATGATGATGAAATAATCCCTTTAGCTGTGAACAGTAGAATTTGACAGCAAATGTCTATAAGACAAAAGCATAGATTCCTCTCAGCTGTGTAACTGAGGTGACACCCAAACTCATGTACGGCTGCCTCAATGACATGGCTACATAAGGGAGGTTTAAGGATGCATATTTAGCCATCGAAGGCAGGCATTCCAGTGTACTAGTATATCAGGAGTATCACATCCTGCCAGGCACACATAATGCCCTTTTGGATCAACTATCTTATTCTCCTATTGGATTTGTTGATCTATCTGCAGTAATGTCATATTTAGCATTCTGTCACCTAGGAGTCTGCAACAATAAGAAAACAGTTGCAATATCTGCTGGTCTGCATCTCTTTGTCATGCATGGGGATTATTTAATAGAAAACAAAACTAAAAAATTCAGACAAGCTGTGACGATTATTTTTTCAGAAGTGACATTGTCAGCCTATCCATAACCTTCCTTAGTCGACTCCTACGACATGACTGGAAAGCAGACAGTAATCCTATTCTTTGCACCCTGAACACAGCTCTGGTTGCCACACAAGCAATAAGGACATAGAAAATACATTAAAAATAATCATGGGAGAATTGTGCCAAGAAATTCTGAATGGATACTTTGAAAAGAACAGACTAGTTGTTACATTTCTTTAGTTATAAAATGAAAAAAACATACCAAACTGTGCCCATTGATGACTAAAGCAAATTCTCCAAACTCCTCCTCTGGAGATGCTACATTCCCATTACCAACTGCATGAGAGTTCTCCATTTTTGCAGAACCATTACGGAAGGCAACATCTGATCCTACTCTATTCTTACTGTTATTGGCAGCATCAATATCCTCTAAAGCTTTCCTCATTTGATTTTCAACATCCTCTAGTGTTTCTGCATCAATGATGAAAGGTTCCTCCATTTCATCTGTTAGCAGCCGACAGGAATACCCAATATTGATGGCAGTCTCTGAAATGAAATCAGTTTTTCAAAGTTATAAATATGTCTTCTTTAAGATGTTCTCTTTAATCTGTTTGCACAAATTTACAACAAGAAGCTTATGATAAGTGTAAATAATGATGTCACAGTTGTATGAGGCCTATTGGAGACACCCACACAAAAAGTCGATTATGTTAATACACTAATGATAGCATTTCAGCGATCATAATTTTACTCTACGGTATCCACCTTCTCTTCAAAACTTCCCATATTTGTAAGCAGAAATCTGCCCATGTGTTGCCGGGGCCTGAAAGGGGAGCAAAGAATAGCAACACTGTTTACCTTCCACACATGTCGTAAAAGGTGACTAAGGAGGTTATTGGATGGAGTTGGCTGTCCCATCCCAAATAGGGTCAGTGACCCAAAGCCATGCTGGAGTCGGATGTGTCAGGCCAAAAAGCGCAGATATCGCAGCAATGCTGTAAACCATGACACAATGCATTCCATTCTCCGGACTACATCCTGCTAATCTGCAGGAGTTTGAGCACGAACGAAGAAGAAGAAGTAAGCAGAAATAATTTATTTTTTAATCACCTCCCAAAATCAATGGCAAACAACAGGTATATTATGTGTAGATATTATGAATGGATACTTTCAACAAAACACTCAATGTGGAATAAAATTAGTTAGTTCATCGTCTCATAATTATCACTGCACTCCGGACAAATCCATAGGTGCTACGATCTCTCCCTGAGTGTATCCGCCATTACACATCTGCTGACAGTTCCGGTTCTATGTTGATTGACCATCATTCTTCATTGAAATTGCCTCTATTTGTAGACATCTGCATATCAGCATGAGCCATGTATTCTTATAGTTTATCCCTGAAAGCACCTCAAAGTGTTAAAATTCTCTGAGTGGCTAGTTCAAGCAGTCTAGAGGTCATCTACCAATTGAGATTTAGTATTTGAACATGTTTGTAAGCTTAATTTCTTTTTTCTGTGTGTTGACACAGTTGGCCTTGACCTACAATATGGTGAAACATCAATGAATCTGAAATTTATAAATATTTGGAAGAAAATTTATCTGATAATTCTAGCATTCATTATATGATTCAGGAAGTGATTTAGAAAGTGTTAATTTGCACTGTGATACTAGTTACTGATTCAGAGACTATCTGATTCAGGAAGTGATTTAGAAAGTGTTAATTTGCACTGTGATACTAGTTACTGATTCAGAGACTACAAGTAAAATTCAGAAGATATTTGCAGTGCACATGTTTCAATTCCGTGGTCAGGCAAGTGATAAGGTAAGATCTAGATTTTCATTTTCTGGCAATATGGTGTAATAATTCAGAACATTGATCATGCAAACATTTTAAGAATCTTTGAATGTGAATTACATGATACTATTATACAACATATTTGTGATGAGACAAATAAATATGCTGACAAGCATATTACTGATAGGAAAAACTTTACGCCTGGAATAAAACAGATTATTATGATTATTTGTTTGAAATGTTTAATTTTGCGAGACGGATGACATAAAGTTTTTATATCTCCTCTATAATATAGAGAAGCATTATGCTTGTAAATTCATGAATTAGAGTATACAACAATAATACATTCAAATTCTTGAACGCGAGATTGCAGTGGGCAAATTGGCGAGGGAAAAAATTCAACAACCCTTAAAACGTCCCAACACTGCAGTTATGATCTGATATTTTTACCCAGCACAGCCAAGGGGTTAAGAGTCTTGGCATCAATTTACAACACCAGGAAACACAATTATTTGTCCATTATTTTAACCAGATGTCTCATCTAAAGATTAGGATATTTAGTAAGGACAGATCAACCTACCTTGTTTATCACCTGTCAGTACCCAGATCTTGATACCAGCAAATGCTAGATTAGCTATTGTCTCAGGGACTCCATCCTGAAGCTTATCTTCAATGGCTGTGGCCCCAATCAAGATCATACCCTTCTCAATTTCCTCATACACAATGTCCAGTTTGCCATCTCTATCATCCATGGATGTGCTATTTAAAAAATAAATAGTAAAATTAAAAATCAAGAGTAAGAGTAAATTACATAGTTCTGCTCTAAACCAAATATGAATACATCTAACTAGACTATTACTATAAATTGGTATAACAAAGCTATGCTAAAAAATTCAGAAGAAATTCTCAATAACCAAAATAAACAAAAATAATAACCAAAGTTAAATTCAGTTCCCGTCAAAGATGTGTCTGGCCATTGGCGCAAGTAAAACCATGACACAGCACATTTCCATTCTCTGGACTACATCTGCTGGAAATCTAGTAAGACCACTGTCCGACTACAAGAGAGACCCACCTGGAGTTTGAGAATGAACACTGAAGAAGAAGAAACAACCTGCTGTATTTTACCTTGCTTCATGATGCTTTTTCTGCCATGTTTCAAAGTATCTCTCATCTATGTCTTTGTAGGCTAGAACCAAAGTTCGCAGGCCTATCTGTGCAAAATCCTTGACAAGAAAAAGTGAATTATGAGCCAAACTTCATATTTGTTTTCTTTGTGTATAACATTTGTATAAAATTCTATGAAAAATTATATAGTTTAACCTTTACAGTGCCCCCGCGGGTGAACTTGTCGATAGTTTACCTGGTTCATGACGCTCCCAGCGAGTGGATCACCCGTTGCCCTACCCCCCCCCCCAACCAATTCAACAAAGTGAAAACACATGACTGTTAATGTCATGTGATCAGAATCAGTGAATCATCATTTGCAGTAGTTTTCTACTTAGGATGTAGGCAGATGTTTTGTGTGCTGTGATGCTGGATTCTAATCAATAATCAAGATTATAAGTTACTCGCTTACATACATACTATCAGATAGCTTATAAGTTACTCGCTTACATACATACTGTCAGATAGCTTATAAGTTACTCGCTTACATACATACTGTCAGATAGCTTATAAGTTACTCGCTTACATATATACTGTCAGATAGCTTATAAGTTACTCGCTTACATACATACTATCAGATAGCTTATAAGTTACTCGCTTACATATATACTATCAGATAGCTTATAAGTTACTCGCTTACATACATACTGTCAGATAGCTTATAAGTTACTCGCTTACATATATACTATCAGATAGCTTATAAGTTACTCGCTTACATACATACTATCAGATAGCTTATAAGTTACTCGCTTACATATATACTATCAGATAGCTTATAAGTTACTCGCTTACATACATACTGTCAGATAGCTTATAAGTTACTCGCTTACATATATACTATCAAATAGCTTATACATTACTCACATACATACTATCAGATAGCTTATAAGCTACTCACATACATACATACTATCAGATAGCTTCTAAGTTACTCGCTTACATACATACTATCAGATAGCTTATACATTACTCACATACATACTATCAGATAGCTTATAAGTTAATCACTTACATACATATTGTTAGATAGTTTATAAATTGATGAGCTGTGCACCTCTAAACTTATGATAGTTAACTCACATTTAGATGTGTAGTAGTCATTTCCTTCAGCAAGTCACAACTACTGTCCAGTAGACCAAACATAATTGTGTCAGCACCCTTACATAATAGCTGAACTTTACCATCTTTCCTGACAATGACCTACAAGCAGATAACATGGGTTGATAATGTTACGGTTATAGAGACAACATAAGATTACAACATAAAAGTTAATGTTTCATTTAAAATATTAATGGCTGGTATCTGAATCTACTTTTGTGTGAAAACTAAATATTCTTTACAAGCAGTAGCTTCATTGAAGGACATAGAAATATGGTTCAGTCATTGAGAATCTTATATACTGCACCAGAAAATACAGAAATTGGCAAAGACTCAAATGAAGTTTATTATTAATAAATCAATCAAGTGCCATGCTGATGGTGTGTGTGGATGATTGTGTTTCTCCACAATTCTCTGTCTCTTTTGTTGTTATAAGTTCAGATGATGACATTCTCTCATACCACAATGACAAATCACCCTACAACTTCTCTCCTTATCTTCCAGTCTTTACTCCCCATGATCTTTCTAGTAATTACTAAATGTTTAAGTTCTGCTCTTCATATCACATGTTCTCATAAAGCAGAAATCTAAAACTCCTGAGTATGAAATAAAACTCATGAGAAATCACCCCACTACACATAGGAAGTAAGAGCAAGTTGCTCGAAATTCCTGGTGGTAATTAAACATCAACAACATAACATGCACTATAAATCTTAATTTCCTGCTTCTAATTTTATCAACAAAAAGAATAATTTTTCATGAACATTATAAGCAGAGGATTGTGACAACAGGTAGAAACCTATTACAGAGGATAGAGAGAGAGAGAGAGAGAGAGAGAGAGAGAGAGAGAGAGAGAGAGAGAGAGAGAGAGAGAGAGAGAGAGAGAGAGAGTCTAGAGTGTTATTAATTACATGACAACACACAACTTTATCTTACAAAATACTTTGAGTACAGTAAAGACTTATTCCTCAGATGTTGAACAAAAATATCTTTTTATATAGGAGTTTGTATGTATGAACTTTTTGTGTTTTAGACATTTATGTAGCAGGTTCTTGTGTTTGGTAGTTAGTTGTATAATGAATTGGTCACTGCTGCTATACCAATGTTTCATTGGATCATTGTTTTACATGTGTGTTGTTTGTATTCTAGCTTATAGTTTGTATTCTTATATACAAATACAAATACATATATATTAATATATTATTAGTAAGAAATTAAGAATATTAAAAATATTTTTTAATATACACTCTAGAAAAATTAAATACGATTGTTAGATTATCAGAGAATGTAGTATACACCCCATAAGAAAATGGATTGAGGGTGTAATGGACACCCTCATATAAATTATACTGCATTAAAATTATTATTGTTGAAATCACAAGTATGCTGTAAATCAGAGGTCTGCAACTTTTCTTTGGTCTGCAGGCCAAATTGAGTTTTTTCCATTTGAGAATGGGCCAAAACGCTATTTCAAGTAATGTTTTCTAAGTTCTGGAGCCAGGGAATATAGTATTTTTAGACAAGTCTGGAAAAATGGTTTGGTTGGCCAGAGTTGGCTCGCTTGCTGAATTTTGACCATCACTTCTGTAAATAGTGAACCACAAAACATACTTTTATGCTTCAGAAACAGGGAAGAAAGGGAGAGAAAAAAATACACTGTTAGTAGTATAGTACCAAGCAAAACAATTTGAATCAAATTAAATGAATTCTTACAGACATTCTTTTCCTGACATTGTTGAAATCAAGAATACTTAACAGCTCATATGTTTCCTCTTCTCCATGCACTGAAATAGTAATAGTACTTGGTGTTCTTGACTGTAGAAACAAAGAGATTCATCAGAAAAAAATTGATGAATTTACTCACTGCAAATCTTACTGATTACAACTAAATAAACTGCACAAAGGTCATATGTAACAGAATAATATATAAGAACTAGGGAGATTTAAAATTAACAAATTTATTTTAATGTCAGTTTACCATCCCTAAGAGATTGCCTATTGTATATTCCCAGGTGGAGTTGTCGTAGCTTCCACACTTGCTGTTGAGCATAGGGGTTTGTGAAGGAGACATAGTCTACGTTCCAGAGCCAGATGTGTTGCTCTGGTTGAGATGTAGTCAAGTTTATTCAGGATGGTCTTGATGTTGTCTATCCACCTTTTTCTAGGTCTGCCCTTGGCTCTATATCCTGATTCCATCTTTTATTAACTCTTATGGGAAGTTTATCGTTCATCCTCATAAAATGTCCAAACCATTTAATCACTCTCTACAGAGCAGCACACTGTCTATCAAAATATCAAATGAACTACTATTGCTTGAGTCCTACTAAACCTGAAATCAAAGTGAACAATAGCAATGGAAAGTTTCAAGCAATATGATCCTAGCTGTTGAAATGCACCGTACCTACACGCTGGGTATCATAAGCATAAAATAACAGTATCAGGGCAAGTTTTCAAAGAAGAGTGACTACACCAATATTTGTTTGAAAGAGAGGGCTCTAATTACTTGATTTGGACCAGCAATCTTCATTTATTTGGCTCACCTTAAAAACAAACCCAAAATTTCTAGCTGCCGAAACCAATGCTCCCTCATCTGGAGACTGAGCCTGATACTCCAGGTAACCTAAGATTTTAAAAAAAATTAAAAGGTGTCAGTTTCATTTAAACTAGATATGATGAAACTAGCTGATAAAGAAAGTGATAATTGTTGAGATTGATCAGTGGTAGAGTGGTTAATGGTCTCACAAATACAACTTGGTTGAACTTGCTTGTGATACAACAAAAATATCTTCCATGTTGTACTGGCAATATAATTGGATGTATTAGTGGTAGTTGAGAATTTCATCATCAAAATTAAAAACAATCAAGTTATGAACAGTTGATAGAGAAAATGTCAGCATCAGCAAAATTAAAAACAATCAAGTTATGGATAGTTATGTGTATCCAAAATATTGCTTACCATCATCCTTAAACTCAGGCATAACTGTGTGACACAAAGCCAGAAGTCTAAAAAACAGATTCACCATCTCATTGTTGCTATTGACAGCATCCACCAACTTTGGATCATAGAAATCAAAGTCTTTTTCTGCATACTGGTTCCATGAAAAGTCTACTTTTGGCGTTCTCTGCTCATTGGAAGATGATAATAAATATTATTAATATTGTATATTCATCATCATTATTATTATTTTTATTGCTGCTGTTGTTATATGTATGGCATAATATTAAACTATAAAACCAGAGAAACTCTCATTGTTCCCTTTCTATGCAAAGGTTAAAATGTACTGCTCTATTGCTCTATGAATTACAGTGAACATTAAGAAATTATGTTTCAGAGAAAATTCAGAAATTATATGTTATAGAGAAACATTCAGAAATAATTAAAGTTACTGGGAGCATTCAGAAATTATATATTACAAGAAACATACAAAAAATTATTTATTCAAGTGAACATGAAAAATGACATAAGTTACAAGGAACATTCAGAATTTATGTAAGTTACATAGAACATACAGAAATTATATATGTTACAGGGAACATTAAGAAATAATGTAAGTTACAGGGAACATCAATAGATTAAAGTCAAACTCAGTAGATTAATGTTAGTTACAAATTACATAATACCTAACCTCTGTTATTTCCAGAGCAATTCCTTCACCATCCAATGGATCACCAAATGATTTTCCATTAATGGAGCATTTGTTGAAGGTCATAATGTTCTGTTCAATAATAAGATTGTCAATAATCAATGTCATCTCTAAGTAAGTAATACAAATGTAGCAATTAAAAAAAGGACAATCATAAGTAACCACATATAAATCAAAGGAAAACTTGAACATGTTTTATAATTCACATTAATCATATAAAAGTTTCATATCCTTAGTCTTTTAATGGAACAAATATCTGATCAGGTCATCTGTTGACTTCATATTGAAAGTTGGCTGTTAACTGATTTCTCAAACTTATCTCTTGCCAATGCATACCTATCAACTTACATATTTCAATGAAAAATATATTGCATACCTATCAACTTACATATTTCAATGAAAAATATATTGCATACCTATCAACTTACATATTTCAATGAAAAATATATTTTAACTCCAAATTTTGTATAAAGAGCACTTCACTAACGGTAAATATGTACATATTTAATCATAAATGAAGAGTTGTGTACAAATACAGAAAAATTATGTCAGTTGACAGGGATGTAATTGAGGCTGTTATTTAACAGATTGCTGTGTGTCCAGATCTTGATTTTCTGCTTTTAGGTGATAACTTCATCTGGGTTATTTTATCTTCAGCCTTTCTTTTTCTCAGAAAATTAGTGGTAATCTATAACACTACATTTACTGTGCCACAACAGATGCTTCATATTATTCTTCAAAGTATCTAGGTACTGGTTTATTTGTTAAAAGTTTATATTTTCTTTTTGTGTTACTTCAATTTCTCCAAGTTATTTTGTTAATGATATTTGTTCCTGTATGAAAGATGTTTAACCTTTACCTTTCCAGTGAGTGGATTCGGCGATGGTTTACCAGTTTCACAACACTGCTGGCGAGTGGACCGACTGATTGCTAAGCATTGATTTTGCGGCATGTACAAGAGATGTTTAATGTTCACATGACCAGATTTGACGAAAAGCTAGCTATTTCATTAAACTTTTTCAATTATATAATATATAACTATATAATGTTTAATGTAACTATAAAAATGCAAGAGAGATGGCTAGGGAAGTTGTAATTTTAAAATCTAGTGCATCGATTCACATCGGTAAATGGGTACAGCGGGATCAGTGTGAATCAGGTTTTATAGACTTTGGTTGCATCTGGTTTTCTGTTTCCGGGGAAATCTCAGTAAAAATGGCGGTATGTCGGAAATAACGATATAGACCTAGTAAGTGAGTTTTTATCAAGAAATATCGGAGATTTCGATGGAAATATTGTATGAAATATATAAATTAATGTAATTAGAGGCCTAGCATTATGGTAAGTACGCTCTAGATTGCTGGTGAGCCCTAGTCATTTTATACTGGCTTAATATATTGGGACATGTGACTGGAATTTTTTTTAAAGTGTTTTTCTCCTTTTTTACTGTGATTTGGACGTAATTTATTTTTAAATTTGATCTTACTCGAATATAAGACGAGGAGTATGAAGTCATCTCTGATTTTTGTCCAAAAATTCTCGGTTTATACACGGATCTTAACGGTAAGTCATTTTTTAATAATTTTCTTTCGTTTATTTTTATTTTGTGAAAAAATGTCTTTACAACTTTCTCACATCTTTCGTACTACAAATACACAAACACAACTTACACCAATATATGAAGTATTCAATTATTAATTTACATGTACAAATATAATTTAAAAATCTATAAAAACAAAAAAACGTTATTGCATTTTCATAACAACCACTAAAAATATAAATTTTCAAAAAAGAATGTGGTGGCAGTAGAAATATTGTGTAATTTTAATTTGGCTTGCTAAAAGTTACAGAATGTGCAATGCTCTTCAAAAATAATTGTACATATACTCACTATTTGCAATAACAAAAAAACAAACAAAAACACAAAATACATGCACGCATGCACACACAAAACCATGACAATGCACTATGTTATGATTTGCAGCTTGGATACGATATCTGGACCTTTCTGTCAACACATCTGAATTCTGGATCATTAACCCTCTATGGGAAGGGAAAGCCAACCCTTTTCCCTCCCCCCCCCCCAAAAAAAATCTATAGTCCACTGTAACGACATGCATGTCAAGATGCAGTACTGCTATTCGCCAGTGTGTTGCTGGGGCCCAAAATGGGAGCAAAGAATAGCAACACTGTTTACCTTCCATGCATGTCGTAAAAGGCGACTAAGGAGGTTATGGGATGGAGTTGGCTGCCCCATCCCATATAGGGTCAGTGACACACAGCCATGCTGAAGTCGGATGTGTCAGGCTGAAAGGCGCAGATATCGCAGCAATGCTGTAAACCATGGTTGGTTGGTTTGTTGCTGATCCAGTGGTCCATGGGCTCATGCCCTTTGACCTAATGCCATTAAATGGCATTATATTGCTGGGAAGTCTGTGGATTTTCGGCCCACTCCGGGACAGAGCCAGAGAATAACTATCACACCTGGAAGGTAGGTTTCAACCTATGCACTGCTGCAAACTACTGTAGCCAAGATAGGGTTCACTGTGCTCATTCCCCGCCACCAATTGACTACTGGTTATGCCGAACTTCTCTATTGCTCCAGGCGTGCAACAATGTGTATACTATGACACAACGCATTTCATTATCCAGACTACATCCTGCTAATCTGCAGGAGTTTGAGAACGAACGCAGAAGAAATACTGCTATTCTTTGCTCACCTTCCTGGCCTTGCCTACTCAAGCACACTATAATGATTAATTAGTTTGAGAGTAAGTTATAGGTAACATCTTTAAAACTCATATTCAAGGGCAGGTAAACACAGATCACCAACCTGAGTTAGTGTTCCTGTTTTATCTGAGAAGATGTACTCTATCTGCCCCAGCTCTTCATTTAATGTTGTTGTGCGTGCTTTTGCAGGTGTGTCTTTCTTTGCATAGTACATTTTTACATCCCAGTTAATCCACAGGCTATGAGCAAGTCGAATAATCTCGACACTGTAGGTGTATAGAAAAATATTTTCAATTATACTTTGTACATAATTGGTCATAAATTACAATATTCATGCTACTTGCATGAAATAAAGGCAAATTTTCATAGACTTGTTAAGTCATTCTTAGATCTTACATTTTTCCAGCTGCAACATACTGCTGCGAGACTTGACTATAAACAAAACAACAGCAAAAAAGGATATCTGCATTCAAACTGAAGTGTTATTGGGCAATATTAAGAATTTCCTAGACAGAAAAGATAAGAAATAGTGAGGTTTTGAGCATACTGAATATAGAGGCCCGGTAGAATCTCACCAAACGAGCTTATTGACAACACAAGAGAGAGAGTCGTGGAAAACATGATCGCCTACGCCATTCAGCATAGCACTTGATTGATTGAATATAGAGGAAGGATGGGCTGGTGAATACAATTTCACATAGAAAATTGAAAAATTTTGCACATATAAAAGAACACAATGGCATGGAAAGACGCATATTAGAAGGACAAATTCCAGGCAATAGAAGAAGAGGGATACCTAGGAGATGGACAGATGACATCAAAGACTGTATGAAGATACAATTGGAGGGACAGACAGATTGGCACAGGATAGAATTTGGTTCAAGACATCAATTTCAAAGACAACGTTCTGGAAAAATAATGTCACATGATGATGATTATGATGCTGCTTGCAATTAAGAATGCCATAAGGCATAGAGTAAATCTAGAGGTCAAATATAAACTATAATATAATGGAACAATTACACAAATGTTCTGCAATACAATTTACAGAAGATATGATAGGAAAAACATTTTAAAATCTGACAGAGATAAATAAAATTCACTGGCACCATGTCTTCTGACGTAGGTGATCATTTCTCTCCACAATCCTCTGTTTGTTATACATTTAAATATAGTTTCTGGTGATTCTACATCATTTCAGGCTTTCAAACCATCTGACATTTTCTCACATTGTTTTCCTGTCTCTCTTACCCTCGATCTTTTCAGTTATTACAATGTTCTCCAACCCACCTCTTCTCATGACATGACCCAGAAACTGTATAAATACAATAAATAATAATAAGAAAAGATTTGTATCTTTCTTTTATCTGTTGTTTGATGTCTATGCTATCATACACATCTTTTGTTGCCAGATTGGATTATTGGGCCTACATGTCTCTCTCAACTGTTCATACTGGAAAAAGTTGTGCAAAACATGTTCAAAGATTTGTTCATTTGTTCCACAAGTACAGTTCTTCTGTGTTTGTTCTCAAACTCCTGCAGATTAGCAGGATATAGTCCGGAGAACGGAATGCGTTGTGTCATGATTTACAGCATTGCTGCGATATCTGCGCCGTTCGGCCTGACACATCCGACTTCAGTATGGCTATGGGTCACTGACCCTATATGAGATGGGACAGCCAACTCCATCCCATAGCCTCCTTAGTCGCCTTTTACGACATGCATGGAAGGTAAACAGTGTTGCTATTCTTTGCTCCCCTTTCGGGCCCTGGCAACACACAGGCGACAAGTACAGCTATGTAACAGATAGTTGTATCAATTGAATAAGTTTATCAGGCTTGTGTTTCCTGTTCTTAAGTTAAAAAAACATCTTCAATTCTTGTTCCTTGCATAAACTATCCCAAAAATTGTCAAATCATTAGCTCAAATTAGAGAAAGATTAGGATTTCCAATATTTTATTAAAATGTATTCTGTCATTGCCAAAAGTTTATGACAAGATTCTTCATGTATTTACGTAATCTCCTGTTGACTCAATTCTAGATTTTTCAACAATATTCTTATTTATATGACCTATTACAACAACCTTCCACAGATTATAACCCTCTGTAACTTAAGAGCATGTATCTTATCCTATTCTATAATCCCATATACCGTTAGGGTCGTAGGGGTACCACATTGGATGCTTCAGCACACAGAGTCCTTCAGTGATTTCTATCTTCTATAATGCGGATATGTAAGGAAAAATCTTGTCCTTTCCATTCCTTCATGTTTTCTGTCTATGCTTTTATTTGTCCTCCTCAGTTTCTTCCACCTTCAACAGTTCCCTGCAGAATTGTTTTTTTTAACAAAGAATCATGTTGGCATACATGTCCAAACCATGCAAGTTAAGAGCTTGTATATTAACAAGGATATCTATTTAAATGAAGACAAGTCTGCAATCAAGCAATAAACATTACATTTAACAGACACACATAGGCTTATAACAAACTATTCACAGAAAAATTACCTGACATATAGAGATATAGGCACTACAGTGTTCAAGATGATTATATAAGAAAAAAAAACCAGGATTGCAATGACTGTGGCTCCCTTTTCTTTGTTTTGGCTAACAAATGTCTCCCAAGGTAGATAAGCTTGGAAGTCATATCCAACCAATGATTCCCAGATGCCACAAGCTATTGTGCAGATCAAACACATTGACACAAGGAACAGGAAAATCTGGAGAAGAAACATTATCAAAAATATCATTGATTATTACAATTTCTATAAATTAAACCTATTATGCATACAATAGCTGGTTCTGTAGCTAAGTGGTACAGAGCATGTCTTGGATGGCCAAAGTATAAATGTAAAACAACGTTGCAATTGCAAAATCAAGGTAATAGATTTTCTGATTATTTAGAAAACAATGGTAACCTGATAGACATACTTATATTACCTAGATAATCACACCAGCAAGGAATGCTTGGGTTGATAGCTATTTCCTCAATAGGAAACGCTGCATAACTTCTAGGCAAACATTGTCTAACATTGATTAATAAAATTTCTATAAATTAAACCTATTATGCACATATATTGTTTATGCCCACAATGTTTAACATTGAAAAAAATGGCAAACTACTGAACACAATTATATTGTCTAGAAATTATGCACCCAAAAATGTGTTCATGAAGCATGTATATCATTTCTGGAGTTCAAACACCACCACACCCACCCCCTTCTCATCCTCCCCCCCCCCCAATATATATAAATACTTGCTTATCAGTTCCAATAAGAATTGTTTTTTTGAAAGTGCAGATGACCTGGAAAAATGTTTTGATACTGTTGTGTGAGCTTTGTTTTTCTTTCCTGATCTTTATGAATTATGCATTCTTTAATAGCTGGATTGACTTCCAGTACTATTCATATCCAGTCAGGTCAATGTTCCTTCTAAACTTCATGATTGAACGGCCACACGTCAGAAAAGATTTTCTTGAAATATAATACTTCATGCATAAAATCCAGAACTGTGAACCTCAAATAAAGATCTTCAAGTATAACCTCAAGAGTGATTTGTGCATGCAGTTTCAAATCTGCTGAAACCAACATTTGATCTACCCGCCCTGGACAAATTTTAAATGGGATGTGGTCATAACCACTACACACCTGGGTTGAAAAAACCAGCAATCTAACCACTAAATCATCTTGAAAAAACCAGCACTCTAACCACTCAATCATCCTAATGCCCTGGCACACATACATTAAAATATCAAGTATATATGATGTACTGGATATGTCTGGGATATCATAAAGTTGGTACATGACTGACACAAGTTTTACAAACACTAAACTGAAAGCTCACTTACACCAATAATAAGAAGGTTCATTAACCGGTCTATGTTGGTCCGTTTAAATTTTGTTTTGCCACTGTTCATCATAAGTTTTGTATCCCTGCCAGCAAACACCACCACCCCACAGCACCACTGAGTGTTTCTTAACACACACCCACGTAATAAAATCTTCTCATTGTCCAAAGAATATGTCTTATTTTTCCACTGCATCTTGCCCTCAAACTTACTCAGCCTGTTGTTTGGTGGCTCACTCACAATTTCAGCTGAAAATGAACCAGGAATAAATATGAAAAGACTTGACTTACACATACAGTTAACAGTTAATTATAAAAATATTTTAAATAAAACTATGTGGCACTTGTAAATATGACAACAGGTGATATCAATGTTGTTACTAAATAGTCTTCACAGGTTAGATAAACAATAAAAGTACTAATGAAATAATCACTAAACCAAATAAATAACATTTAATTCAAACACTAATAATTTACAAGAAACCAAAGATGAATATGTGGTATTCTTATTTAGGTATTGTCCATGTTACACTGGTATCTCCGTGGAAAAGTGGTCAAACCAATTTGAATTGTATTCACTACGTTTTCTGGTTTGACATTAGGCCATGACACATCAGGTTTAATAAGTGAATTTTCCTGAGATCCCTGTGAATTATCGCTATTGATAAATGATACTCTTGGTCAGCATCATCTAATCTGTTGAGATGGGTAGAGTGCATATTGGGAAAAATTATTACAATACAGTTAGTTATGTGCGCACCTTCTAATTCAAATTAATATAATGTTAGAAACAGATAACAATGGAGAATATTTTTATTTTTACAGCAAGCATTCTCAAACTCCTATAGGATCTCTTTTGTAGCAGGACAATAGTCCTAGATTTGCAGCAATGTAGTCCAGAGAGATGATTTGTGTCACGGTTTTATTACACCGATAGTCTAACACATCTGATTACTGCAGTGGTATGTACACATTCAGTGTTTTACCAATTCCACTGAAAGATCTGATACCATAGTTATATCATTAGTAAGTCAGCCATTGTAACATAAAGGTTGACTTTATCAGCTTTTCTTACACAGAACTCTAATCTTTAGGTCACCAATTTGAAATTGACTACCATGAGGCTAGGGTATAATACGACATTAAGCTACCTTGACACTTCAGGACAACTTTTTGGTCACCCACATTAAAAATGTGTCAGTGGTCATCACTGCTTGACCTTTTTGCAGATGTCTGGATATCAAATAGACCACAAATGCCCACCAAGGTCTTGTATTTCTACACATACAAATGTTCTTCACATAATGTTTTCCCCAATCAAAAACCATGTATCACTAGCACCATTTCTGTATTCTATTTTGTAGCTACACAATCAATTTGAAGATAAAGTGTGTGAAGACACAAAATCTATAAGTTCCAAGATTATTTGAATTACTTTAAGAATATACTCTGTAGAATTCCTTTTAGAAATGATAACTGAGGCCTGTAATGTTATCTCTACCTACTTCTATTTGAATCTTAGCCACCATCGTCAAGTGCTTCGCTGCTGGCATAGACAATCATGGATCACATATTAATCATATTTGATACAAATTTTAAAAATCTGTGTATTTTTGTGTGTTGTGTTTCGATCTACTGTGCCAATATTCCATAGTGAAAAGAGAATATGCATTCAGAAGACTTTGTCAAAATCACATTTGTTAGGGATGAAAATTGATCCTAATTTGTAAATGAGTTAACTCAAGTTGCGAGATGAATTGGTATCAGCAGAAAAGATCAGAATCTAGTCATGCTTGTTATTTCTGATGTTAACAAAATTTATCAAAAACTTCCTAAGTATTATTATTATTATTATTATTTATTATCATCCATTATCATCATCTATCACAATCATCATCATTATCATTATTTTATAATGATAATTACTATTATTATTAGTATTACCATTATTACTATTATTATTACTATACTATTACTATTATTATTACTATACTATTATTACTATTATTATTACTATTCGAAAATGAAATAACAAATAACTGGACACTAACCATTAAACTCTGCCAACTTTTGCAGATCATCTTCCATTTCTGAAGTTTCTTCAAGAGCTTGCCGAACCTTCAGATTGGTCTCCCTAGTTAAAAAACAGAAGCAATACTAAAAATGTTCTAAATCACACAGATAAATTCAGAAATGTATAAGCCTATAGTGTATGGAATTAAAAGAGGGAAAGGGAATAATAAAATCCAGAACATAAATAATTAATGTAACCTAGACTGTACAGTCCAGGGCTGTGACAATAATAGAAAGAGTAAGGATATTATACAGAAATAACCATGAACCCAGAAAGAAGTTAGAACAGGATGCTATGATTCAGAAGCAGGACAAAAACAGTCAGCTGTGACCAAGTGTTGTTGGGTTTTCCCATTTTTGAACCAATTTTTCACTAGTTTATGTAGAACATGTATGAGCCTCAAAAAGCCCTTCTCCAGAATAGCCCTGCATGCTGATCTCAGGTGTCACTTTTTCTTTTTAAAAATTTTGTTTTTTCTTCTTTTCATTAACTTCCAATAAAGTATAGGCAACACCACCAATGATCAATCAACATCAGAAAAGATAAGTTTATGCTGTGTGAGTTCAGCACGCAGGACTATTCTGAAACAGAACTTGGTATTTTTGTTAGGGAAATCTTAGCAATGTTTATTGCCAACCAACTTTTGTTTTTGACATCATAGCATGTCCTTTTCTATCTGGATGTACATGTACATACTGCGTTTAAAAAAAATATACAATGCAATATCATTGTATATCAATATCATTGACAATTTCAAGGAGAGGATATTGTTTCAATTTTCAAAATAACCAATATCAAATTAATAGTTCAGTGAGGCATGAGGCATACACAATAGATGTAGTAAAGCATACCAAGCACTAGGACAAATGATACCAATATTCATAAACAAAAATGTAGATTTAAACACCAAAATAACACTATTCACAACAATTATACCAACGCTGTGTTACCAATGCCAAACATGGACAACGACAGCTCAAGATAAACGTAAACTTGTAACCGCTGAAATGGCATGCTTACGCAGAATCCTAGGAATATAATGAAGAGACATAGTGAGGAATGAGGACATTCAACAAAAAACAGGCACAGCCCCAATCTTTGTATATATTAAGAGACAACAAATCAAATGGTTTGCACACATCAGTAGACTACCATCAGACAGCATACCACAGCAAGCTATGCTACACAGATACATTGAAGGCAGACCTAGAGGCAGACCACAAAAATGATGGACCACTGAAATAAAAGAGGCAACAAACTACACAATATACTCAGCACACAAGAGGGCCATCTCCAGAAAACTCTTCTACCCCTGACGCTGAAAGGCAACAAAGGGTTTAGCGAATAGATAGAGTTCAGTAACAATGAATAGGATTAGCATATTAGCACAGTATTCATTTTCTCATATTGTAAATTTAAGTAAAAATGATTATCTCAGAAACTGTGCAAGCTCTCAAATGTTTCAGTTAATGGCGTGGAATGGTGCTTGCCCAAAAGAAAGTAAAGTTCGATATTTCAGTGTTTTCTGGTTGTGATACAATAGAACACGGTTTAACCATTCAGAAACTCTGAAACAACATTGTGACTGGTCTAGCAAACCAACAGTGTAGAACTAAAATGCTTGTAAGAAACATGGAGAATTCTCTGAATATGACATTCAATAGCCATCTCCGACAACTATTTTAAACCTTAAGCTTCAAGGTACAATGGGGTATAAAGCGAAAAGAAATGAAAAAAGAAAAAGCTTTACAATGTTGACACTTTACTTAACTGAAAGGGGTTGAGCACCTATTTGGGCACTCAAAACACATAAATTATTCTATTTTTTACTTATAGTTTACTTAATTATTACCCATCCAACTCAGCAGTTTCAATGTAGCACAAACTATGGGGCTCACTGGTGGAAAGTAGAAACAAGTCTGCCTGTAGATAATTCAAGAGAGATAATTGTTTCCTTGAGTACATAAATATTATATTGCAATTAAGGACATCTTCATCTTCTTGTTTACAGTTTAACATGTCTACACAGCTCATGTAGATATGTTAAATAGACATGTTGCATGATACACCCATGATACCATGGTTGCTGGTACACCTCTCAGTCTAGTATCTCTGCTTTCAGCACCTGTGCTTCCTTAGGCAGAACTATGGTCCTGTCCAATATTGGGGATGACCAGACCAATCTTAGTTTCCAGCCTCTGTTGGCTGGACTAAGGCCCATCTCTACTCTAAGGAGTTGACCTCGATGGGGAATTAAGCACATTAAAAGGCTATTTAATACATTCATTCTTAGCCCTCAATAGTATCACACTTTTTTTAGTTAAAGAATTGCACTATCACTTGTAAGAAATTCATAATTAATCAAATAAACACAATAATTATTTTGTACCAAGGCTAGTAATTTGGACAGATAAAGTTAACAACAGTTTGGACAAAAAATAATCAACTATTTCAAAGTATTCATCTGCTATAGCAAATACATACTAACTTTCTATAAAATCAGAAGCCTGATATGACTATGCTGAGCAAGAAGATGGGCTGGATGAGTTTGTCTCTAATTTTCTTAAAATAAATTTTGCTATGATCTTTATTGAAAGGGGGATATGGCTACTATCTATTTAAACTGGTTTCCTAGTGCTAAATGTCATGTTAAAATTGTTCTTGGTGGAGGTGTTCGAACACCCCTCTCATACACACGATTCCACTCCATATCTATGAAATTGGTTTCTGGTATTGTTGTACAACCAGTGGAAAATTGGAAAATGGCTTCTTTTGAGTTTTGGATAAGTTATGAAACAGCAGAGCTACTGTGCAAGTGATCTGATACGAATAATTTTAATATGAAATACCATAATGTATAATAAACTGGATAAAACTGAACACCTTTAGATTTTTTTTTGCTCTATCATTTCCAATATGCTTATACTCAAATCTTGATGGTACTTACTGCAACATAATCATTGTTCTTTAGCTATCATGTCCAATACACTTATACTCAAATCTTGATGGTACTTACTGTACGGTAATCATTGTTCTTTAGCTATCATTTCCAATACACTTATACTCAAATCTTGATGGTACTTACTGCAACATAATCATTGTTCTTTAGCAGAATGATGTCGCCTACCATGACTTTGTGCCATCTTTCTTCCACAATTTCTCCATTTCTTAAGACAAATGAGCACCTATTGTTTACCTGTGCATCACTTCTGTGACGTTGCTATGGAAATAAAATGACGCCCAATTAAACAACACTCTGAAAAATCACTATAATAGTAATCATGATTTTGTCTTTCAATAAAGAGAACCCAAGCCCAGAATTTAATTATTTAGAAAGCTTTCCATAAGGTAAGCACACTTTAGCAAACATGTGTAATACAATTTCTAAATACTTTTACTGCATCACATTGGTATTTATTATACAATGGGATGAAGTAAAACTATTTAGAAATTGTAGGACACATGTTTGCTAAAGTGTGCTTACAGAGTACCTTATGGAAAGCTTTCTATATGGCAAGAAAATCATCCCATTGTAACATAAATACTAATGTGATAATGGTTACAAAGTAAATATGCTTATGTATTTACTTATTCATTATTATTACTTTATTTGTGTTATTATGTCCATACCTCTGATTGTTGGATCTTCTCTGACTTTGTTAATTATATATATCATCTATTTCTTATCTAAATATGGCATGAAATTAGCATAATTGCCACTCGCAGTGGAGGTGAGCTGTGACTTCATTACAATTGATTTTGAACACATAATAATATGTATATTACATATTACACATAATATTGTATTAATAACATGTCATTATGTCATGTTATTAAAACAATATTTTCAACTAACTGTAAAAATCTGTAGAATATGGATGTATCTGGACATTGGTGCAAATAAAACAGCGACACAGAGCATTTACATTCTCTGGATTATATCCTGCTGGAAATGTAATAGAACTTTCATCTTGCTTCAAGAGAGATGCAGCGGGAGCTTGAGAATAAACGATGCAGAAGAAGAGAACTGATAATAATTTATGGCCTTTCTCAACTTTTAGGTAGTTTATTTAGCAGGTTCATACATTAAGGTAGAGTTTGTTGTAGAATGAATCAGTCACTGCCAGCTGCAATGACCATTGTTTTACACATGTGTGTCGTTTGTTTTACAAGTCTATTCCTCAGCAGCGTTTCAAACATTTATGCACAATTGCATAATGTTAATCTCCAAGCACTTTGTTCTTGAACCACATTTTCCCAGTTATTGTAATCAATAGAAACATCTTTCATTAATGCCTTGTATAAGTTTTTATATCTCAGGTTTTTATATGTCTGCCTTCTTTTCCTTTCTGCAAGTTTATTAAACAATATCTATTGTGGCATGTAGTTGTTGTTCATTTTCTCACACATGACCCAACTATCTTAGTCATCTAATGCTGAGTATTCTCATTATTGAAGGTAATTTTGCTAGCTGCAGCATCTCTGTGATTGTGATTTTGCCCTGCCACTTGATGCTCATTATGTTGCAAAGATAGAGGAAATATATTGGGCTATCTCTCATGTCTGGAGTATCATGTCCATGTTTCAGAGTCGTATAATAAAAGTAATTGAATATGTATATTACCGGGACTCAAAAGGGAAGCAAATAATAGCAACATTGTTTACGTTCCATGCATATCATAAGAGGCAACTAAGGGAATTATGGGGTGGAGTTTTCTGTCCCCTTGTATATATGGTCAAACTGACCCAGAAGCCATGCTTAAATCAGATTTATCAGGCCAAAAGGTGCATATATCGCAGCAGCCAAGTTATAAACCATGACACAATAAATTCCGTTCTCCAAACTTTATCTTGTTAATTTGCAGGAATTTTGGAACAAACGCGGAAGAAGAAAAAGACATAATCTTAAAATAATTATAGACTTATAAAATAATGTATAGTTATAAAGAATAATAGTTATATCAAATAATAATCTATACTTACAAACTATACTTCTATAAACACATCGCTTGATACTTTTATTAAATAAAACTCTTAATATAATCCTTAAATTAGAATAAATTATACAAACAAAACACTCAAATTTTTACAAGAACAACAGCATTATTTCCTCTACGAGTATTTATAAACTTGTGTAACTACTTATATACTATTAACATAGACTAAAATAGCAAAACAGAATATTAAAAATACAAACAGCGATAAAGGAAGAACTATCTCTTATTGAGAATGATTGAATATTTTCTTGATATAATTATTCTATAAAATCACAGCTGTAAATACAACACTAAACAAAGCAGTGTTTTAACTATCATCATGTTTGCACATGGAGAAGGGATGAATAACTAACTATCAATAGAATTTTCAGTAATTATTATTAGTGATTCATTAGAAATACAGAAATGAATTAATAAATCATGAGAAAGTAATACAATATAACTATTGAAATATAAAAAGATATGCTCACTTGAGTTTATCTTTAAAAATCAGAGACAGTATTTAGGATTTGAACCAGGTTAACTGACTAGCATCTCTAGAAATATGGTATGGTCAAATAAAAATCCAAAAATGGAAGTTGACACATATTGTGAGGTGAATAAGTGCCAGTGGAACGGACCTGGTTCAAATCCCATCTACGGTCATCTGATTTTTTCTATAATTCCTCTAAAAAACATTTTAAAATCAGAGGCAGTAGACTGGATTTGATTAATGATAACTAGCATCTCTAGAAATGTGGTGTAGTCATATTTTTAAACAAATTTTTGACATCAATAGCGAGGCAAATAGAGGTCAGTTGAATGGAATGCGTTCAAATCCCGGTCTAAGGTCTTCTGATTTTTTCTATAACTCCTCAATGCTTCCTATTTATTTTATAAATTTAATAAAACATGGTTAAAACGTAGAACAACTATTTCACAGGTGTGATATGATACATGCAGAACTACCATCTAATTATACAAGTAAATTTAAGTAGGAAGCCAGAGGACAATTTTAAAAATTCTTGAGACTAACGGGAATTGAACCAGTCCGTTCTACGGCACCAAATTTTTGTTGCTAGGCGATTTGGTGCTGTAGAACGGACTGGTTCAATTCCCGTTAGTCTCAAGAATCATCTAATTATAGTAGAGTATTACTTGAAATACTATACATTTATATAAACAATATTTTACAGCATAAAATATTCACATAAATATAATGAACTAGAATATTAATATATAATTGTTTGATTACCATGAAAATATAGGAAGAGTAAAAGTTTCTAAACGTTTATAAAGAATTACTAATTATTTTCACTGATAACAAACAGCCAATTAATTCAGTGGTTCTCAATAATTTTTGGCCTGTAGCCCTCTTATGGTACACATTTTCTTCCATGGCTCCCTTTAGAGACATTTCCCCCCCCCCTCCCCAGGGATGCGTAAAAATGACTTTCTGTACAAGTCACTAAAGCTTTTTAAGCATTATCTGTATATTTATCGATTGCTGCCTTCCTGTGACTTGACGGGCCTGTGCCATCAAACCATTTTCAAAATTTGTCTCTTTTTTGTAATTGTTCAAAACTTTGTTAATTTTCATAGACCCTAGGAGGACCCACATTGAAAACCAATAACAAAAACAAGCAATAACTAGAATAATGTACTATTGTTGCTGGTTTAACTAATAACTAACAAATAATAAAACTAAGGTAAAAAATAAATAACAAAAAACACAGGAACAAGGACTTTTTTCTATGGTCAAACCTTTATCAAGAAATGAATACAAATTGGAAACAAAAACACAGTATTATTTAATTATTAAAAATGCACAGAGATGTCTTACATCAGAAATCTCTGTGCATCAGAAATGATAAAATGGTTTTAAAAAAATCATGTACATTTAGTGGCTGTTAACACCGATGCATGCAAAAAAAAACCTATGGTTGGTGAGACTTCTCTGTGCACTTTTAATAATTAAATAATTTTGTGTTTTTGTTTCCTGTTTGTATTCATTTCTTGATAAAAGACCCTGTTGGACCACAATGTAGAAAAAGTCACTGTGCCTTTATTTTTTGTTATTTTTTTGTTTTTACGGTAGTTTAATTATTTGCTAGTTATAAATTAAAGAAGTAACAATAGTACTTTAGTTTAGTTAAAAGTATTAATTGCAAGTTAGTATTATTGTTAGTACCAGTTATTATTGTTTGTAGAGTTAACACTTAACCATGACTATATCATAATAATAACAATATCAACAAGTTCAAATATTCAATAATATGCTTTATAATAATAAAGCTAGTATAACTAGAATCTCATATTATCAAACTAACACTATCAAATTTATTCATTACATTATTGATTCTAACATGACAAACGGTAACATAGGTCAACAACAACATTTTTTGGATTCCTTGAATTTTAGATAAGTTTCTTGGAATATTTGATATGCTCATTCCAAAAAATTACACATTTAACCTATCAGCTGTTGTTATTAAAAGAGAGAAACGCATATGTATTTATATAATAAATAATGCACACAAAAGTGTGCTCCCCAGGTGAAATAGTTGAATCTGCAGAAAAACTATTTAGTTAGTTAGTTATTCCTCTAAGGCCAAAGACGGAACATAGGGCGGATGTCATAAATTTCCATGTCTCTCATTTCATTGCAATTTGCTATAGATCATTGTTTCTGACACCGATGGTGAAATGTTCTCTTGTAATAGTTATACATAAAATTTCTTTTGGTCTTCCTCATTTTCTCTTGCCCTTTGGTGACCACATCAAAGCTTGTCTTGCTGTCTTTCTGGCCAAAACTTTTAGGCTCCTGTCAGTGGATGTGGAGGTTGTAGATGTAATCAGGATTGCCTGCAAAGAGACAAGCAATATCTCTGAGACCTCTCCACCAATACACCAAGAAGTACTGTCGGCACACAGTAACATAAGGCATCTGTGCATTCCATCTCTGTCAACCAAGAATGCAGAAACAATTGGAGAATGGCCAATATCAATGTCCCGATATGGGTAGATTCTGCTAAGATATTGTGATCCTATAACAACACAATAATTCTGGACAAGGCAATATGCGCTAGAGGACAGCGTTGTTTATGTGAATCGATATAATGGCAATAAAGCTACAATTCTCCATTACTGGACAGACTGGCGAAAGTGTTTTCATGCTTGAGAACACACAAAAGTCCACATGCCCCATCACAATTGACCCCATTCAAAGTAGGAGTCATGACTCAGGTATTGGATACGTCAACTTGAACATGCACTTCTGGGTACGGAAAAAAGTTTTGAATTCAGCACCCCAATGCACACAGGACAAGCATTCAACAAATGTCAGGGAGCACATTGTTCAAATTTCCAAACGAAGCAATATGAGACTCAGACTCTGGACACTATGGGCAACATAGAGGGGAAGCAAAGAGCAAAGTCTTGTCATTGAGAACACTGAAAAACTAGCCCAACTCAACTACTACTGTTACTCAACACGGCTCATACAGAGAGAATTAGGTTCAGTACGCAAGGGCCCAGGGCGAAGTTCCTTGTCCAAAATCAGTGCAATCTACCTAATTCTTTGGGTGATATGTGCAATGGCGATATGTAAAAACATATGCCATGTCTGGCGATGGATTGGAAGACCATAACAGACGGACGAGGCAAGTGTATGAGAAATGCACTGGTCAAATCCCAGACCCCTGACATGTTTGGCAAAGCAGCACCTCACCTAGGAAAGTGTATCAACCCTGAGCCTAATTCAATTGTGGCCATTGCCCAACATGTCTCATATAAAAGAAATTAGGTCTGAGACCTAGGGACATAAAAGGTGGTAATGGAATGATTTTCCTACATGATGAATAGCTCACTGGCTGAAAAACGTCTCATCTGAGTAATGACACACAATGGGTGACCCAGGCAAACTATCTGCTCGTCTCGTGACATATACCCTCTCTGAGTAGAAGGCTCCTTCAATAGGCATTGCATTAAGTCAAAAGCTGAAGTCTAATGTATGAAAGAAAGTTCTGAGAAATGTCCCCACTGTAAATAGGAAGTAAGAACTAATGGCTCTCAATTCCTGAGGTTAGAAAGAAAGTAAGAAATAGTATATCATCTAAATCTTATTTGATGAGTTAATTCAGTGTCACCAAAAATTTGGTATGGTGGTAAATCCACTAACACTAAAAGTAATTACTGGTGGTTGATGTATAAAAATAATAGAAAATACAAAAGACATTCTTATAAAACTATTGGCTTGCTTCTTTACAGACCAAATTATATCAACAGATAGTTATCCACAATGCAAAATTGCTACATCAACCTGGCTACAAAACAGTATAATAAATATCTATATAATAACGAAATGTTAGAGGATATATGAGAAAGTGGAGCGCTCAGCAGCAACAAAAATAAGAAGTAATAACAATAAGGATAAGATAATGCAATTTTACCTTTACTTTTAAAAAAAACCAAATAAATAAATACAAATAATAAATAAATTGTTATTTTAATGTAATAATAAAATGTTTACCAGTATATCATCATAAAAACAAATTATATATTGATAAGTATAAATAAAGTATGGTATTTAACCAGAGTACATTGAATACTTACAACTTTTCATAACACTAGAAACTTTAGTATTAAATATAGAAGTATTAATTACAGATATATATATATATATAACGTAATACTACTTCATGATCCAAAGTTAGAAAAGCCTAAAGTTAATTATTTGCATGCACATGCTACATGTATCTGGACATAAAACTGTACTACAATACATAAATAAATGTTTATGTTGTCATAAAAGAAGACTATATTATGTAATGCATTTACATGTATGGCATATTTTGGCCAGAATGTATTAAAATTTTAGAACTTTTCAGTATATAAGAATTGAAAATTAAATATAAAACATCTGTTTCAAATATATCCACATTGTGGGATACTGAGAATGGTTATGATAGTAATGAAATGGACACAATCTGTAGATATATCTTAGTCTACTGGAACTAGAAATGGAATGATAGAACCAAGATCTGTGCCTGGTATCTCAGACTTCAGCACCAGTGATTGCTTGGGCAGGACTGTAGTTCTGTTTGATGTCAGGGATGGCTTGAGAAATTGTAGTTTTCAGCCTCTAAGCCCCATCTCCACTTCACAGAGTTTGCCTCGATGAGGAAATGGTTATGATAGTGGTCAACTGGACACAGTCTGTAGAGATATTTTAATATACTGGAACTAGAAATGGAAAGATAGGACCAAGATCAGTCCCTGGGACTTGGTCACTTTGTAATCAGGGAATCTCCGAAGGTAATCAGCTTGTACTTCTCAAAATGTTATTAATAGTTTATAGTGGTAATACCAATTATGCCTGGCTATACACAGTAGGAGATTTAGTATGTAGTTCAGTCACATGTGTGTTGCCAAGGCACGTTGTAGTTGTAGGCAACAGAAGTCCAATTATGCAGTGCCAGCCTCTTTTCTCGTATGTCAGCAGTAAACAATATTTTAGACAGACGGATGTTCAATGGCAAAATCTAAAAGCCTCGATTACAAAATTGCAGACTTAGCAAAATCAAAAAATTAATGCAGACAACACAGTACTGAATATTTAAGGCATGGATTCATACCATCACCAGCAAATAAGTAGCTGCCAATGTGTCTAATATGTGGAAGAGTATTTTCAAATGAACCAAGAAGATTAATTTAACATTTGAAGACTGCGCATCATGACCAAGCAGAAAAGAATGTTTCATTTTTTTTCAAACGCTACGTGACAATTTGCACAAACATCGATGTCAAGCATGCTTTGTAAAGCAGCACACCAAAACATGGATGGTTTGCGTGCATCATACAATATTTCACTGTTGATTGCAAAATCTGGAACATAACACACAATTGGTGAAGAGCTCATTCTCTCTGCAGTCAGTGAAGTTCTGAGCACTGTTTTGCACCAGCAACCACAGGCTATAATTAGGAAAATTCCACTCAGTAATAGTTCAGTGCATTCAGTACAAACAACATATAGATGCACACTTGTCAAGTTTATTTTTTTATAATTGCATATTTTGTAAAATTTAAGTCTATAATTCTTTATAAAAATGTGTCTGTATTTTAATAACTACTGAGTCTTCCCCTCCCCCTTTTTGTGCCTGTCAATAAATATTTGGGAGATAAAAACATCTGTATTCGTAATAATTACTGTAATTTAACACACATATACCCCTCTCCTTTCTCAGTACTGAACTTAAAGAGATTGGGTTTGACGTATTTTAATCACATTTATTTACACAATTCAATAATATTAATCTGCAATTACAAAGTGATGAGGTCAATCTTATTAAGACAAAATCCGTCCTCTGTACATTTGTTTCAAATATAACTCTTTTAAAATGCAATATAGGTTGTGAATGATATAAGTTTCCGAGCCTGTCACAAAAACAAAGAAATGGTATACCGGATGATAGTATGCAGATTTACTGTGACCATTTAGGTATGCTGCATACAGATATGTCAGAGTAATTTAACAATCTGCTTTAATGGTAATCCCCGACTGGGTAATAAATTCATTTACAGAAACTGAGGAAGTTGACCATCAAGCAGTGGATGAAGAATTGCTAGAGTTAAAAAATGACATTGGACTTATCCCAAGTTTAAGAAATCATACCAAAATTTTGTGCTACAGAAAGAAATTTCCAATTGCTATCCAACACTTTGGAGAATTGTAAAATATTTGCTTATTGCATTTCCCACATCATATTTGGTGGAACATGGGTCTAATGCGTTCATCAGACTACTTTAACAAAATTAACTGCACGTTGCTCAACAAGATGATTTAAAATTGATATTACATTATTTTAAACCGGACATTGATAAACTGATTTCATTTCATCAAGTTCAGATATAACACTGAGTATTTCCTGAGTAACAGTGAGTACAACATGACATTTTTATATTGTGAACATGACAATAATCAATTAAATTGAGCACTAACTATAAACTGTTACTTTACTATCATCATCAGTCATCCTTTGGCACAAGTTTGAATAAATTAATGGCAACTAATTCCTGCTATCGAAATTCACTAAATGTTTTACCTGCCCCTTGTGATACCGTTTGGGTGGGGGGGGGGGGAGTTCAGCAGAGCATAATTTATTGATTACAGGTGATATGTACCAAAAAGGTTTAGAAACACTGCCATACAGGGTAAAAGGTTGAGAAGATTAGAAGCCATGCTGAAGTTGTTGTGTCTAAAGATGCAAATATCACAATTAAGCTGTAAACCATGGCAAAACACATTCCGTTCTCCTGACTACAAGAAAATTTGAAAACAAATGCAGATGATGTCCAGTGTATATGCTGTTGCCCTTTGGTTACACAATTTTATTTTAGTTAAAAGTACACTATTTTTTTTCAATATACTCTAGCCAAATTCTGGGAGAGAACGCAGAAATATAAATTAGAACAGATCAAGCATATTATTATTGCTGAATGCAGTAACAGATGTTTAGAGAAATTCTAAACCTGAATGTTTACATTTTTACTGTTCAACTGAGATTATAATGATTAATCAACTTTATATTACAAACTTGAGCTTTTTTCTTCAACGTAATTCTATAATGAAATATAATCTTTATGCAACATATGGATCAAGCTTCTTTTGGGAATAACTTACTGACATGAAAGATTATTTATTGGTTTCATCCCACAGGAATTACTAGCAACAGAACTCTTGTAACCTTTTGTGCAATTGGGGGAGTGGTTTCTCCAGGGCTTTATTTCACACCTAGAAGACACACCGCCAAAGACAGATGTGTTGAGTCATTGATGCAAATAACACATGCATGCAAGCACGCACCCGCCCATGCACACATACAGATATAGATGCATACTTCTACTATATATACATACATATACATACATATATATATATATATATATATAAATTTTAATTAAAACTTGAAGATTGAACAATCTTTAATGTATTCTGTTAATAGCACACTATTGTTTTTTTTCCAATATACTCTAGGCAAATTCTGGGAGAGTATGCAGAAATATAAATTATAACAGATTATACATATATGTACGTATGTGTGCCATATGTGTTATGTTATTAATGCTATTATTAAGGTGGGGATGGGGCCATGTAGCGCAGTGGTTAAGGCACTGACTTCTCAAGATGTCCTGGGCTGGGTTAACTTCCCAGTTGAGACGGAAATTTTTTCAGGCCGCAATGGCTCCTGTGTTGACTTAATTGAGTACCAGATCAGTCCGGGTGAGGACCACAATAGCAGTTACATGCTCTAGGTTACCTTTACCTATTAGTGCTAGACCTGTATTATTTTTATTACTAATAACACACAAGGGGTCAGAATATACTGGTCATTTTTAAGATGCCATATTTTCCCATGTTCAAGCATTGTGTGCAGTCTCCATTTTCACATGGCACATTCAAAGTCAATACTATCTTCACTACCATTACATTTATGTCTCCCATTGAAATTTTATTATTTTCATTTTTCTCTTTTTGTCCATTATACTTTGTAATTTAATATAATTATTTTTATATTATAATCTGCACAATAACTAGAAAGTTGTAGTGAACAATCTCAAATGCAAACAGATAAAAAAATATGAAACCTTTGCATAAAAGTACTTTGACTTTAAAAGCATGAGTTACAACTCCAATCCATGTTATTAAGCTATATAAATTTATATAGCCTTCATCCAAACCAGAATTTACTGTCATTGCAATATTACATTGATAAAGGATTCATGCAAGTGCTAGGATAGGCATCACTTAGCTGAAATACAAAAGCACATTAAGATACATAACTACCACCATATTATTTACAACTAACATTTGGTATAATGTCGCAAATTATAACACATTCCCTTTTTAACAAAAACATTATGTGGTGTACAAAGTAAGAACTGTAGGATAATTCATTAACGTTGTATAAGAGCATCCCGTTTCAAAAGAACACAAGAAACGTCTGAACCATGAAATGTATGTAACATAACAGAAATTTTGAGCAAACATAAGTAAACTTTGGGTACAATTTATACCAACAATCATTTCTGCATTTATATATTAGGCCATTTATTAGCATACTTATTATCATTAGCATAACCATGATTCAATCACTTTCTTACTGAGCAAGATTTCAGCTGTGGTGTACTTTAAAAATTTCAATACTGCATTTTCCCCATTAGGTAGTTGCAGGGAGTTTGAGTGTGGCTTGTGTGATAAAGGCCATGTGCCCATGCTGTCATCACATCATGTACAGGGTGGTGTTTTTTAATTTACCCTCCAATAAAAAAAACCTAGTCCTTACTGGTGTGAGACCAACGCTCTAACCTCTGATCAATGCTCCGCACCATAAATTTCAACTGCAGTGTACAAACACTAACAAAATTTCATATTTAAATTTTCATTTCTAAAATAGTGTTTAGATTAGTAGGCCTTATTTAATCTACCGTCCATGCTTTGGACATGCTGGCATTTGTGGTAATAAGAGAGCAGACAGGCTTACATCTACTGCACCAATAGACAGTGTTAATTGGGCGGAGTCATAATGAAACTGGTTCACAAGTGCTGGATGCAGACACCAATGTTGATGACACACCAGGGCTGAGCCTTGGAGAATTTGGTATTAAATGTGCAACTGGTAGAACTGGACACTTGTGGCACATATTCAACAAGTGAACAACAGGAACCAGTAGCATGTTTACTTTTTTTTAACATTTGCTGGAGATTAAATACTTTTTCTGCTCAATCAAGCAACTATATGATAATGTTAAATCATAGTTAAATTGTCCTGATTGAACCTAACCTAAATATTCAGAAACAAAGTTATCTAGTACCAATATGGCCTATTTTACCTTTAAACTATCGATTGTGTACGACATTGCAGACATGCAGATTTCATGCACCACAAACTGTTAATATGCCATAAGGAACAGTACCCTTGAGTTTTACTAATTAAAATGCCAAAGCCTCAGCCCTTAAAACAACACAGAATTATGGGAAGGAAATATGCAGTTATGTGCAGGATATGATTCTAAAAATAAAGGAGCACATCATCAATTAACATCTTTTCATGATGCAATGAACTTCTTGGCTGAACTCACGTAGTCATCACACGCATCTTTGAAGGCTGAAAGCATCAGTACAGCTAGAAGAGGAATAAGTGTGGTGAACGGTGTCAGAGACGAAACTACTGGCAACATCTGAATTCCATCAGATAGTAGGGTGTGGAAGGAAAAAAAATTTTAAAAAACATAAGTGAATAGTAAATAAAAATCAACAACAATAAAAACAAATGTCATTGCCATGCTAGTCCTGACAATTACTACTCTATATCCTGGTTGATGCCGCATTCCAAAATAATTTCTTGAGCCGTCATCCTAGACTGGAAAGTGCTGACAAATGGAGGGAAAAAATTATCGACAATGAACAATATGGAGGCAACAAAGGATAATAAAGTTACAAGAACATGAATGATCCAGATTAAGTAAGTCAGAAAATGGTGGGCAAAATAAAGGACTAGCAAAAAGCTACACATTGTTATTAAAACATTTGTTAGATCAAGTGTTAATAAATCATAAATGATACATGAATAAATAAACAACATAAAGTGGCTTTATAGTGATAAATTATTACATCTAAAATACTGAGATGAAACAGAGAAAAAAATTTGTGTAATTTATATATACTCAAGCAATAAAAGCATGGAAAAAATTTTTAAATGCCAATAAATGTAAGCAGAACAAGTTTCTGAAATCCTGCACACTTTAAATCTTAACACAAATCAATCTTAAAATATAAATCACATTTTAAAGAGAGAACAAATTGTCTTAAAGAGATTCTGTGTAGAATAGGTAAATTCTAACAGTCAGTTCTGCATCGCCTTGTAAATTAAACTTTAACTCTCTGAATGTATTGTCTTATCATACCATACTATATTTTGAAGTCACTATAGAAATTGAGGGTTCATTGGCTTGCCTGCACCTCTCCATTTCCAGTATCTTTGATCATGGTCATGTTATTTGCCATTCCACAATGTCAGATTATTTAATAATTTCTCACGCTGCCATCCTTGATCTTACTTACCTGTTTTAACTATATTCTTCAGTTCTCCTTGTCTCATAATGTATCCAAAAAATAAAGACTGTATCTTACAGATATTATAAAGTAACCCTCATCTTGCATTTGACTATTTCAGCACCTCGTTAGTTTTTCTGGTTGTCTATGATACTCTCAGCATTCATATATAGAACCACATCTCTGTTGCATCTAGTTTTCTACTATTTTGTTTATTTATTGTTCATGACTCGTTTCCATATGTTAGAATTGGTATTATGTAGCTCTAAAGAACTCTCTTCCCCACCTCTATTGACAAGAAAAATATTACAGTATATTCTTAATTTTTTAGGAATGATGCCTTTTCATGACCTATTTTGTATATCTGTTGAACTTCAATTCTATATGCATATTTCTGCTTACATTGCTTCAACAAATTGTTAACTAGAGATCATTTGGTACACTACCAGATAATGGGTCTACCTTCACACTTTTAACAAAATCAGTGCTGATCTGAAATTTTGTGTAACTTTGTGACACATTCTTGGATGCAAAGTTTTGAACATAACTGTAAGTTTGTTAAAGATTAGAAAGTCAGTTACAGTCGCAAGGACTTCTGCCAGATTCTGCAACTGTGCACCATCCACTGAGAGGCCCCCTCCTCTCCTTGTACATGTCATTCAATGAGAGGCCTGCCCATACAACCGTCCTAAATAAAATAAATGGACTACCAAACAAATGATCAGTAATTATAGACAAGGGAAATAATTTGCAGGAAATAATTGCTTTTGTTTCACTTTCGCCAAAAAAACGTTGGACCCTTTATCTGGTATTGTACCAATCATTTAATTTTGGCAATGAACATACCAATCATTTATTAATATATTCCATAATGATTGAATATTATGTCCCAATATACATACGCCTAGATGTAACTAAATGGAACAAACTTCTGCTTTCGTTCGCTTAAAAATATGTCTATGTAAGTTTGCCTTCTCAATAAATGCACCATCTTCTGCAGCTTATAATATAGAACAAATAACACAATACAGTCTCACAGAACACAAGCATGTACACACAACACATATACACAACACATATTTACACAGAGAAATTAATTGAAAATTAAAGAGAAGCTTCATGGTGCAATCTTCTAAAAAAAATATATATACAGCATGAAAGAAATGAATGTTAGAATTATTGTAAAAACTGTTGGTGAAATGTTTGCAATTGTTGAAGTTATTTGGTCCCTTGAAGGAAGTGCCTTCCCACACCCTTTATTAAATGCAAGGACACTTTTTTGTTAACCTCAAACTGAAAGTCCGTGAAATATCACAAAAATTTTCATAAAATCTGACTTCCAAACATTATTTATGACCATAGTTTCAACAATCCAACATATTAGTCTATCAGGAACTAAAGATGACTTCAGTAATAATGTTGCTAGATTTTCTTCTTGTTACTTGTAGGTCTTCGACAATTTTCAAACTTCATTTCACTGCTAGTTTCTATAATTAACAGTGTGTACAAATATTGACATGTGTACAAGGTGTTGAAATAATTACTATGACAATACAATTTTCAGCCCTCTTGAACGAGTACATAACTCCACATCCCATAAGAAACATATTTGTAATCTGGATACAATATATGTATCCAGTATACTATTAAGAATACATTAAAAAGTAATACAAAATAAATTACTTGATTTTCAAATAAGCTGTTTATTTTTACATATTTGTACATTTATATATATTACATTACTCACTATGTATCATGACTTTCATTAGCCGATATTTAAATTATTCATTGTTTCGAAAGAATTGTGTAAACTGATTGTCAAATTATCAATTGTTGATGATTATTTCCACAAATTGATAGTGACATTATTAGCAGTTTACCTTGCTTTAAACTGATTATTTGAAATCATGTACTGTGTCTTAGTAATATTTTTCTACACCCTGCACCATCCAAAGACTTTCACTACAATCAAATTTTAAAATAGCATAATGTGCAAATGAAATATAACTGACAAATCAGCTGACAGATAAATGTTAGCAAAATGGTAAAGGGGTAAAAATTCCAATATAAAATTAAAGGCAGAAGAGGTCAGCGCTTGTGAAAAGCCACAGCGGGCATGACCTTGGCTGAAATTGGAAGACTTACAAAGTCATCAATGGCCTCCTTAATTGCAGATATGCTCAGCACAAATACCAGAGGAATAACAGTAGCCACAGGCTCCAGTGAAGAGATGGCTGGAATCAACTATTGTAGTAAAATATTCATACAAAGAAACAAATTAGTTTGTGCCATTCCTATACATGCTCAATGTAGCACAAATGCAAAACACAACAATACATTAAATAAAGGAAAATGTTTAGTTTGAACACAAGATACCAGCCACCATAACTTGTAACATAGATGAAACTGGATACACCTGTACCTGTTTTATCTTATACAGGTATCACTATACCTGATACGTAATGTTCATCTTCAGTGACATCGTATACTTACCGTATGTGGAAGATCTGCATGTCTTACTAAAGGCCTACCAGACAACTATTAGGCATATGCTACATTATACTTCTATCCGGTGTTATGACTATACAATGAGGATTCTCTTCCAGTGAAAATCCATCCAACATTCATTTTAGTTATACATTTTTTATGTTGCGTGTTCTGTTGTACTCCAATCATGGGTTAAATGCATGCCTTGTCACAATTTCTTACCATTGTCTCGTATTTAATAACCAATATAGAAGATGAAGAGATGCAGGACAGCGAACATTGTATCTATGTCCTATTGTGCTGGACTCCTAAGTGTAGAATCAATGTAGAAGAGTTATCAAACTATTGTGCTGGACTCCTAAGTGGGGTGAAATGCTAGATGTACCATCAATGTAGAAGAGTTATCAAACTATTGTGCTGGACTCCTAAGTGGGGTGAAATGCTAGCTGTACCATCAATGTAGAAGAGTTATCAAACTATTGTGCTGGACTCCTAAGTGAGGTGAAATGCTAGATGTACCATCAATGTAGAAGTGTTATCAAACTGACAGAAGAATGATGAAATAGTTGATCCAGGGAGACTGCTGCACAGGAATGCTTCTCTTCAGGGATCAAACATGCATCTATAAACCTCCTAACACAACTTTGCCTTTGATACAATTCAACAATATTGTCAGAAAGGCTATGGACTTTCAAGAGCTACCTGCCAAAAGCTAAAGGGATTACTTCATCATCATCTTATCTTTTATCTGCTTGGTTTCTTCATGGTTACCGGGTAATTTTTTTGTCTGTCCTAATTATCTTGATTTCTTGCAATTTGTAGGATAATAACTGCAATAGTTTATGTATAGGAACCTAACAGTGTGAGGTCGTGAGAATATCTCACAGACTGGGTTTCATACAGGCCTCCACCCCATTGAGGCCAACTCCTTGAAGTGAAGATGGGGCTAAGTCCAGAAACCAAGATTGGCCAGAAGACCCCAATATCAAGCAGAACCACTGTTCTGCCCAAGCAAGTACAGGTGTTGAAGTCTGAGATACCAGACCGAGAGGCGCACCAGCAACAATGGTATCATGCAACCTGCACATACGATATGTCTGCATGACATACAGGTCTCAGAATCAGCTGCATGCAATTTGATGACAGGAGTTTTCAGAAAGCAATAACAACAATTATAATATATTATGATGACACATTCTTTCCAGAATAGTCTTCTTTACGGATTATCTCACAAAATACGCTGGCCTCTTTTGTCAGCCATCTGAATATTTCCAGTCATCGTTTCCTTCACAAACACAACTCAATTTAACTTGTTCAGGTTCAAAAACCGATCATCCACATTACACTGGCAATGTGATTGGATGTATTCAATCAATATCAATAAAACCCATAACCCTTCAGGGTCGTAGGGGTACCACATTGGAAGCTTCAGCACACAGAGTCCTCCAGCGAATTCTATCCTCAGCGATGCGGATGAGTGTGGAAATATCTAGCCCTGTCCATTCCTTGATGTTGTCTGTCCATGTCTTTATTTGTCCTCCTCTGCTTCTTCCACCCTCGACAGTTCCCTGCAGTATTGTTTTTGACAAGGAATCGTGCCTGCATACATGTCCAAACCATGCTAGTTTTTGTTGTTTCACTATTGAAAGCAATGGCTCCTGGACACCTGCACACATCTCTACTTTATTTCTTACGTACACATTGGTCTTATGTTCCCTATAGGAAATTCGTAGAATTCTTCTGTAGCATTGGATGTATTATGGGAGTTTAAAAGTTCAATAATAGTTGAACAGCAATGTCCTGTACAAGATATACTAGAAAAAAATATTGCACCAGCAGGGTAGAATGAGAAGTGAATTAAAGAGGAGAGCCATAGGAACCATCAGTATGAATACCTTTCAGCACCATTTGGGAAAAATGATAATATATGTGTCCAACAGAGTATTATTACATAAGTTCATAAAGCACAACAGACCCTGTAAAAACCTTTGTTGCAACCTTATTGTATAATTACGACCACTCAAAGAGCCTGCCAAGTAAGATTGTAATTTGCTGGGCACACAGTCAGTGGTCAAAGTAGGTGTGTATCATATTCTCTCCAGAAAGTTGTCTTCCCAATGAACTTCCTGAACCCTTCTCTGTTTTGGGCCATGCGGCTTGAATTTTCAAACGATGTATTTATGTTATCTTTAATGTCATTAGTCCATCATTTTCATGGTCTGCCCTTTCTCCTCTCCCAGGTGCTTTCCCTCAATTATTTGTCTGTCTAAACAGTTGTGTATTTTTTATATGACCAGACGGGTGTAGTTTTCTTTTTGCTATTGTGTTTAGTAACCAACACTCTGGAATCTTCAATGTGTTATAATATCTATGTTCTCTTTTTTTCTTCCATGATATTCTAAGTATCTTTCTGTAGCATTTCATCTCAAAGGCATTGATATTCTTTGCCACTTTTACTTAGGGTCCATGTTCCATAGCCGTATGTTGCAACCAAAAACATAAAAGTCCTTAGCATTCGCAGTTTTAATTATATTTTACGAAATATATGAGAAATAGATGGATTAGGTGAGACTGTATAAACTGTTGAGAATTAGATTAAATTTGTGTCAAGACATGCTAGTATCTAAAGAAAGTAATGCATGAGCAGGTTTGTTAGTACGGTGATCTCGAAGAACGAACAGTCAACTGAGTTGATGTCCTGAATGTCGTTAGGAAGATAGGATGTGTGACTGATATAATTAATGCTTGTGAATCTACAACCTTGAACAGACTACAGGAATATCATATCAAGAAAGATATGGAACTAAACAAGAGTGTTATGCAGGTAACCAGAGGAGACTGGTAAACCAACACCCTGACAGGTTTTGGGTCTTAATATTATTGATCTACTGTAAAGATCACATCGATGTCAGAAGCAATGAAAGAACTGATTCATTGGCAGGTATAGCTATAGTAGATAAATTGATAAGCAGTGAAAATCTGAATTAATTAAAGCATTTATGGGTACACTACAAAATGATGAAGATGATGCTGACAAAGACAATGCACAGAAAATGATAGAAGTTGTGGCCATGGAAGAGATAAGGAAATGTGGCCTTTCTGGAAATACACAAGCAACCACAACCAGTAAATGACTGGAAAGCAGAGCAGCTTATGGGAATTTCTCTTGTGCAGTGATGCTGATTCCTAATCAATAACACATTGAGAAATAAAACATATATAATATACAAAACATGCCAAATGCTCATCTCAAGCTGTACATCTGAGAAAATATCAATACAATTAATCTCTGTTGTGGATCTAATATGAAGTTAAAAAAGAAAACAAATACAAGTTTCAAGGCAATTCCATCCCCCTCTGTGAGGAACTATATTATTACTCAGACAAATTATTTTCATGCAAAATACAGAATTCTAATCAAATTATAGTTACAAAAAATATTCTTACTGTATAAAGAAATGTAAACTTAAGAAACATTATAAATGGAAAGAAATATCATATCATGGTATATAATAACAAAATAAGAAGATAATATACAGACACACTGAGGACATTAGTGATAACACTGAGTTCATTAGTAGTGATAAGACAATGTGGGCATTATTGATAATACACTGTGGACATTAGTGGTAAATCTGAGGACTTCAGTGGTAACACTGAGGACATTAGTGGTAACACAATGTGAACATTAGTGGTAACACACTGCGGACATTAGTGGTAAATCTGAGGACTTGAGTGGTAGGTAACACTAAGGACATTAGTGGTAAGACAATGTGAACATTAGTGGTAAAACAATGAGAAAATTAGTGCTAACACTTAGGAAATTAGTGGTAACACAATGAGAACATTAATGATAACATAACACACCAGGACATTAGTGGTAACTGAAGACATAAATAGTAACACTGAAGTCATTAGTGGAAACACACTGAGGATATTAATGGTAACACTTGAATCTTTTAATGATAACACTGAGTACATTAGTGATAACACTGAGCATATTATTCATAAAATATTGATGTTTATCAATCCCAATGTGATTGATTTCATGCCATTTTATGACTCCACAATATTTTGTAAAAAGTGGGTTCTATTTTTAGGACAAGGCGATCAACCCAAATTCGTTTTGGCTGTAGTGATTTTCTAGACAATATTTATGTTTATCAGATTCTAAATAATGGTTAAACTGTAAAACAATATCTCATAACAGAGACACTAACTCTCATAAACAATAATATTAAAGTATTCTAAGGAGTGCAATATATCTGATACTATTAGTTTTATGTTTGTTCTGTTCTATAGGTTAGTGCAGCAGTTCTCAACATCTGCAATATAGCACCAACTCCTACTCTGGACCATAGAGACATGAAGGGAGAAGGGCATAAAGATACATTTTGAAATTGACAAGTACAGATTCATCCAGGGATAATCACAGGAAGGTAACCACTTAAATGGTAAACAACAAGGAGTACAGTGATGACCCTTAAAAACCCTTGGTGTCTTTTGAAGAAAATCTGAGACCGTTGGCGGTAAAGACCTCTGTACAGAAAGTAAGCAAGGCTTCATTCGTTACGTTTTTTATTATTGTTATGATTTACGTTGGTTCCTATTTATATACTCAGTTGCATGCCAAAAATAAGATCATGTCCAACCAACATAAATAATCACGTTTTTGATTATTGTTATGATTTACGTTGGTTCCTATTTATATACTCAGTTGCATGCCAAAAATAAGATCATGTCCAACCAACATAAATAATCACGTTTTTGATTATTGTTATGATTTATGTTGGTTCCTATTTATATACTCAATTGCATGCCAAAAATAAGATCATGTCCGACCAACATAAATAATCCTGTTTTCGATTATTGCTATGATTTACGTTGGTTCCTATTTATATAATTTCATGCCAAAAATAAGATCATGTCCGACCAACAGAAATAATAAAAAACAGTGTTTTAGGTCATGTCTACTTTCTGTACACAGGTCTATACTGGAGCTCAGTCAAAAGAAAGATCAATTACCTTTTTTAAAGCATCACGGGGTCACCATGAAGAAAATGTGTCCCAAAATGGGCTACTAGTGAAGAAAAGGTTGAGAACCACTGAGTTTGTGGAACAGTCTCACAAACTCAATTTGGTCGAACTTGCTTGTGGTTCACAAGTCGGCTGCCCACATTGTACTGGCAATATAATTGAATGTATACTTAAAAAGCAATGTCCTACACAGTTGGTTGGTTGGTTGCTGATCCAGCAGTCCATGGGCTCATGCCCATTGACCTAATGCCATTAAATGGCATTATATTGCTGGGAAGTGCCCTACACAGTTCAATGGTTCAATTATCATTTCTTATTATCAATTCTATATATAGTGCACTGTAATAGGGGGTGAATGTTTATATTTGCACATTCACTGAACATGGTTTGCAAGACTTCATCGATCAATTTTTTTCTTTCTGTCAAAATATAGATTCTGATAAGAAAGCTGTCAATTTTATAATATGGAGATTACAAATTTGCAGAAATAAAAAATTGAGTAAGGGCATAAGATATATAATTCAAGTACTCATTATTGGCATCTAATATCCACGATGTCAGAAAATATCTGACATAGAAGAGAGGGCTGCAGTAACACCAGTTGAAGGGATAAGTAATAAAGTTTTGCTTTTTGTAAAAATTGAATAAACATGTAAAAAAATAAATAGATATAGTATTAAAAATCGCTCATGGATCGCACATTCAGTCATGATAAGTCCTCCCCTGCTCATACCACCTCAACTCCAACTGATACAGGCATGTTTCAGACTGTCTGTCAAAATGAATAAGACCATACATTTATATGATTTGTCCTTTACAGAATGTTGGCCTCACTGTCACTTTGTAAGCCTCTTGGTTCTGTGCAAGCTGACCAACCTCTTCCAGTGTCATGTTCAGAAGATCTTCGGTATCCTGTGTCCATTGTAGTATTAGTATGCAGCTTGTTCTCTTTCCTGAAATTTTTCCCTCCATAATTAATTGTTCTAAATCATTGTGTTTTTTTATGTCTGAAATATGTTAGCTTGCCTTTGCTTGCATTTTTTTAAATAGTTTTGAGGAGTTAGTCTTCTATGTTGAGGTCTTTAAGGACATTTGAGTTGATTCTTCTATCGTCCATGATATTCTCAGGATCTTTCTATAACATTTCCTTTCGAAAGTTGATATTTTCTTTACCACTGCAGATCTCATTGCCCAATTCTCACAACAATAAGTTGCTACTAGAAAAATATAGCTTATTAATGGTTGTACCCAGTAACTGTTTTTGCTCCTTACCATAGATTTTTCATTTGTGATGTTTTTGTAGGGCCATTGCTAATCTCTTTCTGACTCTGCTGAGCAATCTCCTGTAGTGTAGATGGTTGGCCCGATATTTAAAGCTTCTAACATTTTCTAATTGTTCTTTGTCAATGACTATTGTAAGTGTGAGTTCATCTCTGTTTATATGTATTTTGTCTTTTTTTTGTATAGAGGAAAAGATTGTGTGTCTTGCTATAATGTTTAACTGACATAATCATGTGTTTTATACATGTGTGGCTCTTAGTATTAGGACATATATACATATACAAATAGCCATAAATATGCTTAACAAAAAAACTTTCGATGTTGTGACCAGTGTACCTGTCAAGACACATTAATGAAATGTATAGATTTCACCAAACACAACTAACCAGCTCCATAGGAAGGATGTAGATCACCTATTCTATGATTTTTGATGTTGTATTTTGTCAGATCTGTCCACTTTATCTAAATTTTAGTGGAGATGGTTTAACGTTTCTTGACAAAATTCCACTGGCCACAATGTTGAAAACATCTTTTTTATCATTTATATTTTTTTTTACTTATGTATTCGATTTTTATTCAAAGTAACATTTCATTACTCATTCCATTTGGTATCATATCTAATAGGGGCTATGGTTTTACATAAACTATTTCAGTTACACATACACTGATGTCTGACTCTGTGGCGGCGTGGTATAGTGCACGTCTGTTACTGCCATGGTACCAGGCTCAAATCCCACCCAAAGGCAATTGTGCATATCGCTTATTCAGAAAGCAATGGCAAAATACTAAATGTACTCATATTTTCCTAGAAAATCACCACAGTCAAAAATGCTGTGTTGATCGCACATCCTATATAGTATATACTAAAATACACTTATATCTTATTGCTGTATATTACCAATTCCAGCAAACATTAATATTATAGCTCAACTTAGAAGTTTCAATCTGTTTGTTTGTATTTGCTTCATTTTATCTAATATTTTTTAAACACAAAATTGGGTATAGTACAAGTAGAACTCACCACAGTCAAGCTATTTCCCTTGTTTATGTATGTAAATTTCACATTCATAATTTAATAATTTAAATATTAATTTATTTTAGGGTTTGGGTACCTGTGTTTTACATAACTAACCCTAACCACAACCCTAAACAAATAAATATTTCAATTATTAAATGATGAACATGAAAATTACAAACATAGACAAGGGAAATGATTAAACATGTTGTGACATCTACTTGTACTGTACCCAAAATTGTATGATGATTTAATCTAAATATCAACTTACAATACAAAGACTAATCTCAAAGCATAAATACTTAATAAATTCCAAAATTGTTGAGAAAATCAATTTTACATTCAAATGAAACAAATTAAAACTTTTATATATATACATATATATATTATATTTACATGTTTAAAATTATTTTATACACAGTTTATATTATATTTATTTATATTATATTTACATGTTTAAAATTATTTTATACACAGTTTATATTATATTTATTTATATTATCATATTTTATCTTATCATTTTCTTATTTTATTTTTTTAACCAGTATAATAATAGAATGTGCCCAGTTATTGCTTGCTGTGATCTATCTTGTTAATGTTACCTACAATTGTACACTATGTATAAGAGTTTATGCAAAGTTTGCTAAATTCCTGAACATACTGATAACATCAAAGTCACTTGAATAAATATGAATATAGCACAATAAGGAAAACATATCTGGAGTTGGAACGAAAACTAAAGCTCCCACACCTCTAAGCTTAACAGCAAATGTGGACAGTCACCATCCAACTGGGGGCTAGACAATAAGACGGATTATAATTGTTTCACAGCTGTGATTGCCTGTGTGTTGTTGAATCCAAAAGGTGAGCAAACACAGCAACACTCTTGCCATGTTTGGCATCTTTAAGGAAGCGATTAAGGAAGTTTAGAGATGGCATTGGCTGTTCTATCTTATAGATCAACTGATCTAAAGCGATGTTGAAATCTGATGTTATATGTCAAAGGGCACATATATCACAGAGAAGCTGTAAATCATGGCACAAATATTCCAATCTCAGGGCAATATCTTGATAACCAACAGGAGTTTGAGAACTCAGAAGAAAAAGCATAATGAATGCTATTATTTCTCCATTGTTTGAGTATAACTTACTTCTCTAGCAAATGCAGAGAATCTACCAAAGTATAAACAAACGATCTTGTCCTAAATGATTAAAATCAGTAAAACAGACATGTATGAGCTTACATACACTGAGACGCCTGTGTGTTGCCAGGGCCCGAAAGGGGAGCAAAGAATAGCAACACGGTTTACCTTCCATGCATGTCGTAAAAGGCGACTATGGAGGTTATGGGATGGAGTTGGCTGTCCCATCCCATATAGGGTCAGTGACCCAAAGCCTGCTGAAGTCGGATGTGTCAGGCCGAAAGGCACAGATATCACAGCTACGCTGTAAACCATGACACAAAGCATTCCGTTCTCCGGACTACATTCTGCTAATCTGCAGGAGTTTGAGAACGAACGCAGAAGAAGAAGAAGATACACTGAGAAAACATCTATTAGTTAATTAAGCTCAGTGACACAATAGCCAACAAACAATTACCGGTAGAACAAAGTTAAAAAAAGGGTTCAATAGTTGTAGAGGATTAACTTCACTGTACTCAGGTTTCTCATTTGTACTCCGTGACTGAACGAAGCAGCATGCCGCCTGCCAAGAGTACCATTCATAGCACGTAACTCCACAGCTTCAAGTGATAATCCCCAGGAATCTCCCAAAAAAATCCACCTCGTAAACAAGATAACTGAGCCTGATTCGAACCCATTACCTCTTTAACACAAGGTTTAACCACTGCGCTAGAGATTTCCCCTACGGAGAACAAAGTCACACTGCTCTATTCAGTAATAATAATAATTCTATGGCTACACCCTGCATTTTACACAATCAAGTTTAAAATACAATTACATTTCTATATTATTTATTGTATTGAATCTATTTAATTCAATTTGACAAACAATTTTGTTTGGAGACATACTGTAATTGTAATGTAATAATATAAATAACAACAGCAATGTCATCAAGTAGCATGCATCAATCCTGTACACTTCAAGAATAGATATGAAACATTTCTACACAACAATAATCTTTCTGTTATAAATATTTCTTTATTATTTCAATAGAAGTATGCGGGCTATTCTACTTAGGATTGCATTTTTTCCTGGGCAATTATGCACTTTAACCTCGTGGATTCTTTAACAATCTCTTTCAAATTATAAAATGTTTAACTGCACACACAACCATCATTTTCATAATACTAGTTTGGATGAAGGATTCGGAAAAGGTGCTACAGAATCCATACATGGGTCTTCGGATGTACATAGGAAACGTCCCTGCTCTACTGTTTACCCTTGTTAGTCCATGGGTTTCCCAGCAGTGTGTTGCCGGGGCCTGAAAGTGAAGCAAAGACTACCAAGACTGTTACTTACCATGCATGTCATAGGAGGTGACTAAGAAGGTTTTGAGATAAGGGTTGACTGCCCCACACCATATAGGGTCAAAGTGACCCAGAAGCCATGCTGAAGTGGGATATGTCTGGCCAAAAGGTGCAGACATCGAAGTCAAGATGTAAACCATGAAACAGTACATTATGTTCACCGCATGCCATTCTGTTAAACTACAAGAGTTTGTGATCGAAAGCTGAAAAATGTGTCCATGGATTTAAGTTTCTAACAACTTTCACAGTTAACCATAAAATTATTAAACTCTGACATCTAAGCACACCTGAGTTCATTTGTCCTAAGCAGGTGTCCAAGAGTATGCATGGTGACATTTCATCTTATTCATTGCTTCAACACAATTTTCATTCTGATCTGTAGGTACTACTTGTACCCAGTACTACTTGTGTCACATTGCACGTGATCCTTCAATTTCAGAACAGGTAAGTCACCAAATGATGTGCCCTTATTCAACAGCGAGTCACTGAGCAACTGTAGTAGGTCCCCATATCCATCTCCAATCAAACATTACATCAATGTGTCATTCTAACACAATCAATGCACTGAGAAACCTCATCCTTTCAGAAAATTTTCAAAAGTGGGAAATCGTGGTTGCTCTCAAGATTGCGAGACATTTTTGTATATATATTAGAATATCCTAGAAATAGAAACATAACAGATATATGAAAAGATTAATTTAAAAAATCAACACTCAATCTGGCAACAGGCACTTGCGCATAAGGACCATTCAGAAAGCAGTGGCAAACTAGTGTATGTAAATACTGCCATGAAAATCACTACAGCCAAACATTATGTGCTGATGTTTACATTCCGAATAGGAAACATTACTAATTTATTTTGTTGACTGGAACTGAGAGCCATTACCCTGATGGATTTATTTATACAAGGATCAGAGCATCTTTGTACTTGTCCGGTGTGCAGATGATAACCTACACTCAGAACTCATTCATCTCCAACAACCAGGTCTGTATATACTTTTGATACAAGTCTATCTGCTCTACCTTTAGCCCAAATATCAGTGAACCCAGCTTTAAATTTACTTTTGATACAAGCTTATCTGTTCTACCTATCACACAAATGTCAGTGTGCCCAGGTCTATTTATCAATATAATATTAATGAAATCAAAGTAACAAAGGAAAATAGGTCACCTGCAGTACAAGTAGGCCCAAAAAATATGCATTGGCTAATCTCCGAAACTGTTCAAACAGGTTTTTTGGCAGGAATGTAATGACATTGTACTTAGACGTGGAAATGTAATTGTCCTATGAGAATAAACATAGCAAAGCATTAGCTATGAAGATTTGTATAAATGAATGTGGTCAATGTCTGTTTAAATACATTATAATATAACTGACAGATCTGAATGTCAATTGTCACTTCTGTTGTCATGTGTCGGTATCTTATATTGCTAAAGCCAGAAATTAGACACGGTTCCTTCACATAATCTGCTTCTTTTGCAATCACTCTGTATCTAGTTTGTTACTGGTCATGTTAAGAGTGGTCTGTTTGAGATCATTGTAGATTCTCAACAATTTGGTTTACAGAGATGCTCCTGTAGGCCAGATTGTCATTCTGTGAACAGTGAAGCTGAGACAGTCCACTAAGTATAGAGAGAGAAACTCAATCTATCTATCTATTAGCTAAACCCTTTATTGCCTTTCAGAATCAGGGATAGAAGAGTTATCTGGAGATGGTCCTCGTATGTGCTGAGTATATTGTGGAACATAGAGAGAAATTATGTGCATAAAATCATCTTATGAGATTATGATGGCTGAGTTACCAGAACCGTGAGCACTTTTTTATGGTTAAAAGCTCTAATATAACCAAATTGGACTAACATCTGCAGTTGAAAGGAGATCTCACTCTTAATTCACCAAATATGTGCTTCCTTGTTACAGATTTCTATGGAAAAGAATATTTTTTGTACCAAAGAGAAATATTTTAGAGCTTTTGTGCTATTATTTTCTGGACTAAGACAACTTTGCACCTCAAATTTTCCGGACTATGATCATTATTCTTCTAACTTTTCTGGACTGTAAGATAGCAATTTCTGTTCAATTCTCTTGAGTGTGAAATAGCTTTTCTACTCAAATTTTCTTAAGATAACCCTTTTAGCTTCTCCATTGTCTTGGCTGCAAAGAAAAAATTAACACTTTCCATAATGAAATCCTAGATTTTCTCATATATAGATAATCAATAATATGTAAAAACTGCAGTAAAACTGTAATTCGGCAGGTGAAATTTGGACACAGGGTAATGAAGTTTTGCTAATCACTGGAAACTACATACACAATTTGATTCATGTGTTTTCCTGTGTCTAGTGATTAGTAAAACTTCATTACCCTGTCTCTAAGCTTCAACATGCAGTTATCTCTGTCGATTCATCATATTTTTTTGCAAAAACAGAAAACATTGGATACTTTTGGATAAACCAAGTAATTTTTGCAGCTGTTGTCAACATACATGTCAATATAATATGTGACCATACATAGAATGACATAAATAGGATGACCAAGGGTGAGAGTAGAAAGTGTGTCCACTTAGGATTGATCAGAAGATCACATAATCAAAATCTTACTATACCACTGACATCTCAACCAGAACACACCCCATGGGAAAAACGGACATGCCTACCAGTGACCATCCAAACAACAGTAGCAGGTGTGCATGGGGATGAACATCAGAATAATCTGCAGAAAAGAGTAGCAGCTCTAAGTTTCCTTGATGATGTTTACCCAAGTGATCTATGGACCAGAGTATATACAGATGAATCAGCACAGAATGCAGTAAAAAATGGAGGAAGTGGTGTATATGTAGAATACCCAGATGGCACCACTGATACCACTTGTATACCAACAGGGAATTACTGCAACAACTATGACTCTGAAGTCAAAGCTATTTATACAGCTGCAGAGAAACTGTTAACATTGGACAGGACCTCACACCCTATTGTAATACTTACAGATGCAAGGTCAGTACTAGAGGCATTACAATCCAATAAACTTCCAGAGTTAAAAGAGGTATTGTCCATAGTACAAAATAGGTGTAGAGTTATACTGCAATGGATTCCATCACACTGTGGAATAGCAGGAAATGAGAGAGCTGATCAACTCGCCAAGGAAGGTGCTAACATGCAGCAACCGGATGTACCAATCAGCTATCACCAAAAGAAATCCATGATAAAGGCACAACGAAAGCCTAACTTACCTCCATGGGATGACTACCACCTACTTAACAGACAAGAACAGGTCATCATATTTCGACTGAGAACTGGACACAATAGACTAAACAGCCATATGTATACAAAATTTAAAATTGGCACAACAGCAAAGTGTAATTGTGGACAAGTCAACCAGACTTCAGAACATATCCTTCAAGAATGTGCAAACTATGACACATTAAGATGCACATACTGGCCTTCTGATACACCAATGAATGTTAAACTTTATGGTACAAAACAAGAAATGGAAAACACTGTCCAATTTATACAAGAAACAACACTGCAGATATAGACATTATTAGCGAACGAAAGAAGAAGAAGAAGAAGAAAATCTTACTAGGACTGAATTGGCATACTCTTGAATAGTAGCTGAAACGGAGATGATAGCACTTATGGGAATGTCATGTGTGCCATAATGCTAGTTTCTAATCAAGAATCAAAACAATATAATACTTACTGCATATTCAAACTGTGCATTGAACACTGGGTCATTGACTTTGATAATACGTTCAATTTCTGAAAAAGAACACGCACATAAGATATGTAGTTATAAACAGACACAAGATATGTAATAATAATAGCCAAAAGATATGTAGTCTTAAAAAGACAAGATAAATTATGTGCAGTAATAAATAGAAAAGATATGTTCTCACAAACAGACACAAGATATGCTGCCATAAAATACACAAGATATGCTGCCATAAACAGACACAAGATATGCTGCCATAAACAGACACAAGATATGCTGGCATAAACAGACACAAGATATGCTGCCATAAACAGACACAAGATATGCTGCCATAAACAGACATATGATTTTCAATCATAAACATACACAAGATCAGTAACAAGTGATAGCAAATATGAGGATTTACAACATGACCTATTATCATAAATAAATATAAGATATCTAGTCTATGCATTCAGGATATGGTGGGGGCAGCACAACGCAGTGGTTAGCACACTGGCTTCACATATCAGTGATCATCGGTTCATTCCCCAATTGACCCAGTTTTAATTGGGTACCAGATTAATCCGGGAAGTAAACACTGCGAGGGAGAGGAGATGGCTACCACATAAAAGACGTGGATGTTCTTTTGAAAGAACTCTATTGTCAAGGGACTTGTTTCATTTCTCGTTATTCATAGGGAATATAAACAAATAGTCACACAGAATATTGTCTATATAGAAATTTAAAACCAAACTAAAATTATCAATATCACACGACGCGGGGATAGAACTCCAGCTATGGAGATTGACAACTGAGAGCATTCGGCATCATTAAGTTAGACAAGTGTTTTTGAAAACACTTTCCTGTTACAACCTCCTTTTGTATATATTTTATAGATAAAATACTCTCCAACAAGGACCAAAGATATGTCTTCGATAAAGTGAAGGGGGTACCTAAACAAAAGAAGGATGACTTCTTCATTTTTGTGAGATTTGTAATGGACAATTAATCTTGGTGGTTTCATAGCCTCAGTGAAAAATAAATAATGTCCACACAGTAAACATATTGGCAATCATTTTTCATGAGGAAAGGCAATGAATCCGTATGTAGAGTATCCAACACTGTAATGATGACTTATTTACTTCTGACACTTTGTGAATATATCTCATCTAATGTCTAACTACTACACTGTAGGTTTCAATTAGTTGGTAGATACTATTATATATCTATCTCATCTAATGTCTAACTACTACACTGTAGGTTTCAATTAGTTGGTAGATACTATCATCAGCAGAAGACAGGCTACAAGGTAAGAGGACGACCAAGAACTAGATGGGCAGAGACAATCAAAGAAACATTAAATAGACACCTTACCCTGGTAAATGCAACTTAAATGGCCAAAGACAAAAAAACTCCAAATTCCCCCCCCCCCCCACGGCGCTTAAGTGGAAATGACGATATATAAAAAATTAGCTTGATTTGGTAGGGTGGGCTAGTGTTGGACGGATGGGCAGACAGGCGGAGATAGATAGACACTATTTACTTCGCAACACAGACAAACAGGTGTGCTTGATTGTTTACCGTGTCTCTCTCTCTCTCTCTTTCTCTCTCCGTGTATCTGTACGTAGGCGTGCGTATGTCATTTTATGAGCAATCGATTACTGCTCTACGCCGTGAACATACGTTACTTTTACTGTCATTGATTTTTATTAGACTATATTTATACCATCCTACAGACACACTGAGTAGGGAGGGGGTCGCCTCACGTTGGCTTCCGTGTATAAGAGAAAACTATATAGAAGCTCCCGTATTGTACTTAGGAAACAAGTGCTTCATCGTTCCTAATCCTGGGGATCGTTACAAAGACAAACATACAATAGAAGTGAGCAAAATAAGATATCGGGCATAATCCGTTCCGCCAATTTTCTTCATGTCAAGCTGATGTAAAGGTACAATAATATGCACATTTTCTCGAACTCAGAAAGTGTTTTGGCCTATTACCACTCGAGAAAAGCTCAATTTCCTCGACCATGCTCACTTTTTGGTATACACAATAATTTTCCGCTAGCGCAGACAAGTTCTTCGAATTATACAGAAATTATAGGCATAATGGATTTTCTCATTTGGATAATAATACGCATCTTTTTTCTATTCATTCGTGTGTGTTGAAAATGTTCTAGAGCCATCATTATAACAGAATCTATACAATATGAGAACTACATCTTGTTCATAAACAAACAGGAAATGGGAAATTAGAGATGTGGTTCTACAAAATAATGCTGAGAATATCATAGGCTGCCAGGAAAACTAATGTGGAGGTGTTGAAAGAGTCAAATACGAAACAAAGGTTAATCAATAATATAAGGAAAATACAATCTTCATTTTTTGGCCACGTTATGAGACAAGGGGGTGTGGAGAACACAGTCACAACGGGCAAGATTGAAGGCAACAGAAATCTACAACGTGAGAAAATATTAGACAGTTTAACAACCTGGCATGGCAGGGAAACAACAACTATCTTGATTCTCTTGATTCTTGATTAGAAAACTGGCCTCACAGCACGTAGGGCATTCCCATAAGTGCTTCGCCCTCTGTTCCAACAATCATTCGACTCGATGGTGTTTCGAGTCCAATGCCGCCGAAACAGACGTCGACATCATAGCACAACTCTGGCCCTTGCGACAGGTTTCTTTGTTGTTCCGCCCACCCACGCCGTGCCCGTAATTAGTTCAAGCACAGCGTCAGTCTGTCAGAGCAACATGGTAACTGTTATCGAAGGTTACGACTACGGGTCTTGATACTGGAGATACAGAGATATGGAGAGTCATAATCTCCTACGCCAGCAGGCATGGCACATGATGATGATGACATCTAGTTCATACAGACGATGAGTTCCCGCGTAAGTTTTCTCCAGGACTTTCACTATGTCTCATTTTTCTTGTTATTTTACTACTAGATTCGTTTGGATTCCATCGTGACGAAGTTTATTGTGTTGCTTACCCTGATATGCCTCACATTGTCAATGTGCTTGCCAACCAGGCTCACTATATGGGAACAAATACTAGTATGAAATCATAGTCCATAACCGATATTTTATGAATGAATAAATGTGAATGTCGCGATCAAAGGACGGTTCTTCATATTCGTTGACGAAAACCATTGCAACCTCGTTAGGTGTTGGTTCATTATAGCGACGTTGATCAGATTGACCATCGCGCTTGAAGACCATGTTTACTATTCGGATTTCTCTTCCAGCTTGAACAACATTCCGAATCTCTCTTGTTTCGATATTACTAATACGAATGTGCTAGTCTATTGCGTTCACGAAAAAATTGATCGATTTTATAAAGAATTTCTCTTTCGCATGTAGCATTTTCTGCGTGTGCGCGTCGAACGTCTGTTGCTTGAGTACTGTCAAAAACATACAACTGAGCGAACTGTGGAACTTTCGTTGTATGGTGTTTGTACATGAGAAGTTCGATCATAAGTTTGTCAATTCACTTTTAAAACATATGGACCTCGATCTTGACATTCCGTACTTTTTGCTCCCATTGACGTGAAAGAAAAAACGCTATTATAAGAGCGAATATTCTTGCGAAAAAGTGTATATTTAGGGTGTGTATTATCAGAGAGCATCAAGCGCAGGAGCTTGATACTGCAGCTTATTACCATGGATATCCTGTGGATTTTGATGCATTATCTTTTCCTTTCAATAACAACTTGTAAATTTGCCATTTTTGGAACGTTCGTCCAAAAAATATCTAGTACCACAAAATTGATATATAATATAGAAAATTCCACGGTTATGTGCACCAACACGATCCTAAGCAAAATTTGCTGCTTCATTTGAAATTGCTTGTCTTCGATGCATTTATGACAATGAGTCAACCTCGGCATCTGCAGCTCGGAGTCTCTGGGTTTGCTCAAAAGTTTCATGCTGTCTGTGACGATGTTATTATTCTCTATTCATAGCTTGTCGATGTTCTCTTTGCGCTGGTGATTCTAGTTTAACTCGATGCAGATGCAAATCAGCATCCTTGGCAAGTCGTGCTTGACTTTGTTGAAAGGTGTCTTCATCAATTCTGTGCATCTCTTTTTCAGTTCTATGTCTATGCTCTGCAGCATTTGCGGTACGAATCCGAGCGAGTGATTTTTTACTTTGACGACTCAATCATCTAGTTTTTCGCTTTTGTTTTTGTACGTTTTCTTGCGATTTCTATCTTCAACCATCATTTAAAGCAAATTGTATGTATATTGTACATACGAGTATAATGTATTTTAGATAACTTTAAGCACAATCCGATACAGAAGTTTACCTGTTATCGCATCAATAACATTTGTATATTAAAATGTTGTCTGCTTTGAATAGTGTGATGACACCAATAGTTTTGATTGGATGTCGCATGGAATTCCGTGACGTAAATACGCTATTTATATAGCGTATCGGAGATACTGACGGAACACGGCTATTATATTATAGATATAAGCCCAAATATGTGCAGAACAGCGAACAAACAATGGCTATAAACAAAATGCAGAGAAATAGAGGAGATGTCACTACAACAGAAGACAAAATAAATGCATAAGGAGATAAGACATATCACAATAAGAAAAAGCTTATAAATGGGGGGGGGGGGGGCTGCATTAAAGATACAAGTTGGAAAATTATATTTAATAAACTACAGTACTTACAAGATGGGCAGTTTATATGACAGAACTGTTTGATGACCAAAGTAACAAAACTCCTACAGTACACAACAATGATGGACCAGAAATACTAACAGCAGAGGTAGAAAACGCAATAATATCAATAAAATGTGGAGAGGTCGCAGGCTTCGACAAAATAGCAGCAGACATAATACAAACTCTAGATGAATTTAGTGAGGAAACTATCACAGAACCTTGCAATGACATACATGAAACAGGCCACATACTTAAAGACCTGAAATCATCAATATTTATACCAATACCTAAGAAGTCCAAGGCTGTGGGTGTTCAAAATATAGAACACTAAGTTTGATGAGTTACATAACCAAAATACTACTCAAGATAATACATGAAAAAAATTAAAAAACAAGATAGGTCGGTGAAGATCATGTCGGTTTTAGGAAAAAGAAAGGAACCAGAGAAGCCTATACTTAGTATCCGACTACTCACTGATAAATATATAGAAGTTAAAAAAAAATATCGATATTTGCTTCATATACAGCAATGCCTTTGACAGAGTCCAACATGAAAAATTAATAGAATGTCTTCAAGAAATAGGCATAGATGGAAAATACATAGACTGATTACAAATATATATTGGGAACAAACTGTATAAATAACGTGTGAAAACAGCTAAACACCATACATAGAAGTAAAAAGAGGGGTAAGACAAGGATGTAATTTATCACCCAGCCTATATAATATCTAGACAAAGAATATTTTTAAACATATAAAAGGAATGCCAGGACTCAAGATCAGTGGGAAAATAACATGAGATATGCAGATGACACTGTTCTTTTAGCAGAAAGTCAACAGGAACAATGATTAACAGATGAAGTCGATAAATCTAGTAAATAACATAGACTGGATATAAACATCCACAAAACAAAAAAACTATGATAATCAGGATCGTCACTGAAGAACAAGTGCTAAACATGAAAATACATGGAGAGAAACTACAACAAGTAGAACCTTATCAATATATCGGACACATAATCACAAATGATGGCGGATGTGAAACAGAAGTTAAAATGAGAATGGGAATGGCTAAAAGTACCTTCAATGACATCAGGTAAAATATTAAAAATCTAAACAAATTACAAACAAGCTAAAAATGAGAATTATCAAATGCTACATCTATTCTACATTAATTTATGACTCAGAAACATGGATTAGAAGCATGGAACCATAGAAATATACAGTTAGAAGACAGAATTGATGCCTTTGAGATGTGGATGTGTAGAAGAATAGGGAGAACATCATGGAAAAAGAAGAAAACAAACAAAGAGGTTCTAACAACACTTAGTATAAATAATGAATTATTAAAGAAAATGGTTATACAAATAAAATATTTTGGACATATAAAAATTACACCTTGTCGAAGACTTTACTTGATGGTAAAATCGATGGGAGGCGAGCAAAAGGTAGGCAGAGATACACGGGAATCTCACTGGCATAGTGGTTAAGCTGTTCGCCTTATGTTCAAGAGGCCACGGGTTCGAATCCAGCTCGTGTCGTCTTGTTTATAAGGTGGATTTTTTTCGGAGATCTCTGTGGATTATCACTTGAAGCTACGGAGTTACGTGATATGAGTGATACTCTCGGCAGGCGACGTGCCGCTTCGTTTAGAGGGACGGAGTACATATGCGAAACCGAGTACAGTGAAGTCAATCTTCTACGGCTTTTAAACCTTTTTTTTAACAAGTGAGAGTAACAGCACGAGATGGACAGGTTACAGTCTAGCAGAGTGCACAACAGTCAAGAGACAGGGAATGTTGGGGTTGTTGCAGCCAGCCATCGTTGCGGAGACGGTACTTGATGATATACATCCCATTCACAGGCCGGTGTGGCAACCTTGACCTGGACTTATATCTACCTGTAATCCAGGGTGCAAAGAATGAAGCCACTGTCTTTTCAGACTAGTCGTTTCAGGGAACTATGGAAAGTTGGGGAGATAGGATGAGAACCTACAACCCGTAAAACAAATCATCACTGTCACGTCGTGTCTCAATTTCTTACGTTTGTTTTCTATTAAATAATCCCCAACAAATCTGACAGAACAATGATCAGACAGTTGTTCCAGAAGTGTGTGATGTGTCTCTTGTAGGACTTGCTAATCTTAGGATACTTGCGCACTAGAATGTCACCATTTTTGGGGACTAAACATGCTTTCATAACCACTCCTCCTCTTACACGTCATGTTTTGAGACATTATCTGACCATGGGTGCTGCCACAGTTGAGAATGTGGGTGCCGCGACAGCTACACAGTTGATAATGTGGGTGCCGCGACAGCTAAACAGTTGATAATGTGGGTGCCGCAACAGCTACACAGCTGAGAATGTGGGTGCCGCCACAGTTACACAGCTCAGAATGTGGGTGCCGCCACAGTTACACAACTGAGAATGTGGGTGCCGCCACACTTACACAACTGAGAATATGGGTGTCGCCAGTTACACAACTAGAATGTGAGTGCCACCTCAGTTGCACAACTGACAAGAACTTGTGCTTTTGTCAGAAAGGTCATGGGCTGTCACGAACTACCATATGTGTGTCTTTTCTGATGTGTTTCCACTGATTAGCAATCATTCATTCATTGAATTCCGATCAAAATGGCGTAGATTAACACTTGCTTTTTCTGCTTGCAGATAAGCCGAGTTTCGGAGATCATTGGAGCACCACCGAGTAAATTTCTGCCTATGAAAATGGTACACTGGATTATCGGCACACATGACTTAATATTTTTAATTGTTCTAAAAAAAACATCTGTATTATCAAAACGTGGAATGTACGCGTGTTGCATGCGTCTTGCAAGGTCACAGAGCTTTCACATGAACTCGATAGATGCAGTTGGGATGTCCTAGATCTAGCTGAAATGAGATGGACGAGGGTAGACGAAACTTCAAATGATAACGGGCATAGGATATGGTTAAGCGGGGATGATAATATACGTCAGCGTGGTGTTGGTTTTATTGTTGTAAAAAGTCAAAAGCTCACTTTAGAAAGATGAGCCAGAAGGACTTCTAGATACTTGCGCACTAGAATGTCACCCTTTGGGGACTAAACATGCATTCATAACCACCCTTATGCTAACGAAAGACATAAGACATTGGGAAAACAGCCTTCTAAAGTGACGTATTCGACTTTTCCAGTAATTTTGGCTGTCGAACAAAGTGACCAATTAAAATCACGGGGAGAGTCACATTTCACTTCATAATGCTTTTCTCTAATATCTCATAATAAAATCATGAGGTATTATATTGAGATTGGTCATGTATTCTTTCAGTCATCCTTTAGCGCTGAAGTTAGCGCATAGGGCAGAAGTCATATCTCTCTAATTATGCCTGTTCAAAGTTATTCTGTGCAATTCTTGAATAGTATGAATATTGTTTGTTTTAATTTCTCTAAGTATTCTTCAGAATGTTTCCTTGGTCTACCCCTTGCTCTTCTGCCTGTTGGTATCCATGCAAGAGATTGGTGGTGTATTCTGTTATTGTCTCAGCGTAGGACATTTCCGATGTAGGAACAACGGCGATTTCTAATAACATCTGTGATGTAGTTTTGATGTGTCTCTTCTCTGTTTATTTTTCGTTCGATTTGAATTCGCTCCAGTTGGTGTTAATTATCCTACGAAGACATTTATTCTCGAAACTCAGTAGTTTATTTTCTGAAGATAAAGAACTTTTCCAGCTCTCACATCCATATGACAGCACTGGAATGATGCAGGAATTAAATAAGCGCATATGTACTGTATATGGATCTCTAAACACAAGGATACACCATAGCTTTCTACAATATATGACGCACTGGCTAATTGGAAATCCAGTCTTATTACTGATTCATTTGATTAGTATTGTGATTTTCATTTGTCACTATGATTATGCTTTGTGTGCTAGTCAATGAAAACCAAGGGTAAAATGAGTCATTTTATAAGGCTGGATTTTATTCTAGCCAATAGGTCTTATATCGTAGACAGTCATAGGAAAATCACGAGAAAAGTATAATTCGTCACATTAGAATGATGATTACCAATTTAGGCCACGTCTTATATTGTCGATGGTCACGATTTCATTAGTATAGCTAGGAAATGTATGTACTTTAAGGAAACTTCCAGAAATGTTTGTTTCATCTAAATATTATCATGATGCGATAAATCCAGTAATCTAACCTTGTATCTAGAAATTCGTGAATTCTTAAATTTCATATTCGGGTACGACGCACCTGGCAATTTGGAATTGACGTCTCGGCTACTACACAGATAGTCTGTTGATATGTCTCAGTTACTGTGCAGATAGGCTGTTGATATTTGCACTAGTTAGGAACTAAAAACATATGTGTAGTACCCAATTGGTACATGTCGATCAAATCCTTCTTCAGAAAAGCCATACAAAATAATCCCAAACTGAGACGAAATTGTCAGTGTTTTTCATTGGCTGGTAAAAACTAAGTATTAAAAAAAAGTGACAAATGACCAGTTGCATCAGATAAGTTACAATGTTTGGAATCAGTGAGTAGGACTAATGAAGAATGACTTGCTTCGAAACTACTAAACTGTCTAGTTTTGTTTCACGCAAGAAAATCTTGTTTTGCTACACCCTCCACAACAAACCATAAAAAGCTCAGGTCACATAGTTCTTGACGCCACTTAATACATTCAACACAAGGAACGGGTACAAATCTCAGCTACATAAAGTGTATTTCTAACAACACTTAGAACATTCAGGCAAATATTTCTGAACGTTTCTATACAGCAAATCAGGAGAGTTTTGTTGTTTTGTTATAGCAATAACAATGTAACGTTTTAAAAGTCTGTTTCATTTACAATACAACAAGTGTTGTATTGGCCATCAATGAAAGAGAGTTGTAGTTACCGTCAATTAAAAAGTTGTGTATTGATTGTCAATCAACGAGTGTTGTATTTATAACCAATTAACGAGAGTTGTATTATCACCAATTAACGGGAGTTGTATTGACCATCAATTAATAATAATAATAATAAAACCTAACTAATCAGGGTCGTAGTGGTCAATCTGCACAAAAAACTCTCCAAACAACTCTGTCCTCAGCCATTCGGAGGGGTGTAGAAAAATCACCTTTATACTATTCCTTGTTATCAATCCAGGATTTTCTCTGTACCCCTCCTTCCACCCTAGACTGTCCCTTGCAAAATAAATTTAGACAGCGAGTTGTGCCTTGTTACATGTCCAGATCAAACAAGTTTATGACATTTTACCGTTGACATAAGTGGTTCTTAATAACCTGCAAGTTTGTTTATTTGCTGCCGGACAAATATATTGGTCTTGTGCTCTATATAGTTAATTAGACCATCAATTAGCGAGAGTTATATTGTCACCAACTAATAAAAGCTGTACTGACCATCGCTTAAAGAGAATTGTATTCATAGAGACATTCATTTGTGTAGGCCGCCCGAATCCGGTACAGGTGATCATGTAGTCTGCAGTGGCCAATTTTAAGTTGAAAGTTGGTTCATATGTCCAACTTGATTGAGAGAGAGAGTTAATCCAGAGCTGTATCTTAAAATCCCAGAAAGCTCATGACTCTCAGCATATTGCAATACTTCTGAGGGCTTCCTCTGAGGTTGTAGTTCGATGAATTACAACCTCCATTATTTATGGTCAAAATGTTATAATACAACTAAATTGAACTCACGCCCGCGATTGAAGGAGGCGTACCTCATCACAAGGGGTACAAAATAAATGACGAATGCTCCCTACACAGAGGTGAACTATCTCTTCAAATCATACGCAGATTTTTGTTTTCATCTAACGTCAAAATGGTGCCTAGGCACGCAGAGGAAACGTGCGACATATATTTTTCATTCGTAATCTGCTGGATCGATAACAAGGTTAAAATAGAAGTGATCATTCCATGTTATAATCCATTAACTATATATGTATACGTGAGTGTGTATGTGTGTGTGCTTGTGTATGGCTGTCTAATCTGTCTGCCTTCGTGCGTGTGCATGCATGCCGTACATACTGCCAGGAAAGCACATACGAGCGAATGTGTGCGTGCGTGCGTGAGCGCGAGTGTGACAAGGTATGCTTGTTCCATAAACCCTAAGTCAATCATTTCTATCCACTTATGCATCAATCTACACCTTAATTTATCCATCCATTCATCAATCAGCATACCTATGTCTTCAATAATCCATTAATCAACACATCTATACACCTTCATATGTTTTTGTTCTTACTTCGTAGTCACTCACCGATCAGTGTTGCTATCACAAACACATCCCCTTCTCTGCCACTCACCGACCAATGTTGCTATCACAAACACATCCCCTTCTCTGCCACTCACCGACCAATGTTGCTATCACAAACACATCCCCTTCTCTGCCACTCACCAACCAATGTTGCTATCACAAATACATCCCCTTCTCTGCCACTCACCGACCAATGTTGCTATCACAAACACATCCCCTTCTCTGCCACTCACCGACTAATGTTGCTATCACAAACACATCCCCTTCTCTGCCACTCACCGACCAATGTTGCTATCACAAACACATCCCCTTCCTGCCACTCACCGACTAATGTTGCTATCACAAACACATCCCCTTCTCTGCCACTCACCGACCAATGTTGCTATCACAAATACATCACCTTCTCTGCCACTCACCGACCAATGTTGCTATCACAAACACATCCCCTTCTCTGCCACTAACCGACTAATGTTGCTATCACAAACACATCCCCTTCTCTGCCACTCACCGACTAATGTTGCTATCACAAACACATCCCCTTCTCTGCCACTCACCGACTAATGTTGCTATCACAAACACATCCCCTTCTCTGCCACTCGCCGACTAATGTTGCTATCACAAACACATCCCCTTCTCTGCAACTCACCGACTAATGTTGCTATCACAAACACATCCCCTTCTCTGCCACTCGCCGACTAATGTTGCTATCACAAACACATCCCCTTCTCTGCCACTCACCGACCAATGTTGCTATCACAAACACATCCCATTGCTGCTATGACACAATATTTCCGTTAGAAATGAACTCCTTACAACATCAGGATCGAACGTACCATATATTCAGTGCTACAGGCGTGTCACCTTATCGCAGGCCACCAATTTACCAATATCGACTATTAACCCACCAGCTGTTGTTTTGATCGTAAATCGCTCCTCCACTCAACCTTTGAACTGAATCATCTATGCAACATCTGCGTCCTATGCCCATGAAAGCACGGAATTAAAGCGTGTTGCCTTGTTTAGGATCACTTGAATTCTCCGCGATCTTGAGCAAGTTGTCCTCTCTTTTAGTGACATGAGCAGGCATTTTTAAATGTCTTTTGTCCAACGGCATCTAGGACGGCCTTTGCCCCTGTTGCCTTCTATCATCCCCTTCAGTAACACTCTCTCCATGCCGTCGTGTCTTTTAATGCGACCGAAAAACAACTAGCTTTTTCTTTAATATAGTGTTCAGAAGCAAGCCTTCATGGACGTTAACTGTTCTTAACACCTGGTTTGTTTTCCTTGCTATCCATAGTATTCTCAAAACGCTTCTATAGCAATTTAATTCAAATGATGTTATTCTATTGGCCACTGGTTTTTTTTTTAGTGTCCATGCTTTACATTTATATGTCGTCACAGGAAACATCACATGTTCGTAGTAAACACAATTTGGTTCTTATGTTAGTATCCTGCCATAGTTTCTGTGGCTGTTTTAATTTTGATAGCGCCAATGCTGTTTTTTTAAACCTCAACTACGCAGTCACCCGCATTGTTTTTATTAGTTCCTATATAATGAAAATGTGTGACTTCTAAATTACAGTTCTCAATATTAATTTTGGGTGTTGATTTAGTTTTGTTAGTTGCCATTATTTTTCATATTTAAGAACAAGTTTTGCTGTTCAATAACATTCTGGTTGACTTAATTATGTTCAGCAGGTTGTGTTTGTTGTTAATAGCAATGTGTCGTCTGCATATTTAATTTCTGGTATCTGCAGCCCTCCTATATTTATGAGTCTGAAATCAGGCTTCATAGTTTCTTGTCTGACGCTCCTTATTATATTTTCCGCATAGATGTTGAACAAGTATGGAGACAAGGTACAGCCTTGTTGTACTCCTTTCTGTACATTGTACCATTGCGATCGTGTACTCTCTACTTTTATCGCTGCTTCTTGGTCTTTATGCAGCTCTGTTATTTGTCGTATTGAGAATCATAATCGTACAATTACAAAATTGAGTCACTTTTTATACGCGTTGGCAATAGCAGACTAGACTCTATATCAATGATTACGAACACACAAAAAACCAGAATTGGCATGTTTATAGTTGGTAAATGTATTAAAAATACAACAGCTGCACCTCTGTTTGCGATGTTTTTGTTTTTCCATTTCGTTTGATTATGCATTACTTTTTAGTAATACCAGATTGCAATAACTAAAGTGAAAATACAAATGTGAAAGAGGGAAAATTAACGCAAACGAGTAACAAACTTGAGGCTGCTTTAAAAAAGAAAATTATTTTAACACAGGAAGATGTGGGTACACGGGTGGTAAAGCCCTCATCTATATAAGACTTTGCTTCCTGATCGATATGTCCGGAGAAACTTGGGTACAGATATTTGCAGCCAGTGTGTAATCTAGAGACAAATATTTGCATCCGATCAAAACACTTGCCAGTAGGTATTTGCTTAGCAGGCCATGTAATTATGGGTCACGAACTAAGTCATGATAAGCTTAGAGTTGTCTGATCGTGTCCTGCCATTTGATGCACGTAGTGTTGCATTTGCCGAGTGAGATTCTCACAGTTAGCAGATAATTAAGACCTTAAAGTATCTCAGCTTGGTGCATCCCGAAACCAAAAAAAAGTTTTTAAACTCGTGCGAAACACCTACATAAACGCTATAGGGATCAAGCTCAAGAATTGAAGACTAAAATGGAACGAAAATTGATTGCATCTTCTTCTTCTTCCTATGCGTTCGTTCTTGAACTCCAGATTATCAGCATGTAGTCCTGAGAACGGAATGCGTATTGTCATGGTTTACAGCACTGCTGCAATAATGATACACCATCAGGCAACATACACTGATATCAGCATGATATATATATATATATATATATATATATATATATATATATATATATATATATATATATATATATATATATATCCGACTTCAGCATGTCTTTGGGTCACTTTGACCCTATATAGGATGTGATAGCCAACTCCACCCCATAACCTCCTTAGACGCCTCTTATGGCATGTATGAAAGGTAATGTTATTTTTTGGCCTCCCTCTCGGGCCCGACAACACGAGGCGGATTGCAACTAAACAAACAATATATCTCTGGTAGGAATTGTTTGATCCCACGGCTTACAAAAATGTCGTAGAACGGTGTCCTAAAACTGCCATGGTATCCTGTTGTAGTAGTACATAGCAGGAAATGTTCATACAACCTACAATGAGTACAACTTATTATGTTCATAGAGTACGCAGCACATAGCTAGAGGGTGGCGCTTATTGCAAGTGGTAGTACACTTCGGTTAACAAAATAAGGAAGACATGGGTACAACTTTGTTATAGCTTTTAAACATCATACCGTCTCATGGTGGAAGAGAGCACATGTACCAGAAAGCTAAATCGTGTAATCATGCAGAAGAATTTGTGCAGATCCTCGAACTTGTCGAGGTATTCACGATATCGGTGAATGACACCTCGTATACGAGGTATTCACGATGTTCGTGAATTAAACATTGTATACGAGGTATTCACGATGTTCGTGAATTAAACATTGTATACGAGGTATTCAAGATGTTAGTGAATTAAACATTGTATACGAGGTATTCACATGTTCGTGAATTAAACATTGTATACGAGGTATTCACGATGTTAGTGAATTAAACATTGTATACGAGGTATTCAAGATGTTAGTGAATTAAACATTGTATACGAGGTATTCACGATGTTCGTGAATTAAACATTGTATACGAGGTATTCACGATGTTCGTGAATTAAACATTGTATACGAGGTATTCACGATGTTAGTGAATTAAACATTGTATACGAGGTATTCACGATGTTCGTGAATTAAACATTGTATAAGAGGTATTCACGATGTTCGTGAATTAAACATTGTATACGAGGTATTCACGATGTTCGTGAATTAAACATTGTATACGAGGTATTCACGATGTTCGTGAATTAAACATTGTATACGAGGTATTCACGATGTTCGTGAATTAAACATTGTATAAGAGGTATTCACGATGTTCGTGAATTAAACATTGTATACGAGGTATTCACGATGTTCGTGAATTAAACATTGTATACGAGGTATTCACGATGTTAGTGAATTAAACATTGTATACGAGGTATTCACATGTTCGTGAATTAAACCTTGTATGCGAGGTATAATTAATCAATATTTAATTAATGTAGTAGTCACAGAAAGTAAAGAGAAAGGCCTCTTTCTAAATATCAAGTATATAGAAGTAATGGTTATTTCGAATAAACAAAACAACACACCTTGCAAGATCAAAGTGAATGACATAGTATTAAAACAGGTCCACGATTCAAATATTTAGGTACAACGATTACAACAGATGGAAGAAGTTCAACAGAAATAAGAAGCAGAATAGGACAGGCAAAAACAACATTCATGAAAAAAAATATATACTGTGTAATATGACCTTGTCATTAGAGGTGAGAAAGAGAGTTCTGCAGTGCTATACAATCCTATACTAACATATGGGTGCAAGTCTTGGACAATAAACAAACTGGAAAGTAGGAAATTAGAGGCAACAGAGATGTGGTTCTACAGAAGAATGCTGAGAATACCATGGACTGCCAGAAAAACTAATGTAGAGGTGTTAAAAGAGTCAAATGCGAAACGGACCTTAATCAACAATATAAGAAAAAGCAATCTTCTTTTTTTGGTCACTTCATGAGACTGGCAGGTTTAGAGAACATAATCACAACAGGCAAGATTGAAGGCACCAGAGACAGAGGGTGACAACGTGAGAAAAAATTAGACAGTCTGACAACCTGGCAAGGCAAAGAAACAACAACGACTTTGATACATAATACTGTGGACAGAGAGCTGTGGAGAGCCATGACCGCCTACGCCACCCGGCATGGCACCTGATGATCATGATGATGATTAAGGATGTGTGGATAAATTCGAATACTTAGTGAACATCAACGGTGCAGGAGACTGCATGGCAGGAATAAGAAAGAGATTGGCATGGTATATTGTAAAATAACACGGTTCAAAAGCATATGAAAAAAACAACAAAATAGAAACGATATTGCTAATGCTACGAACATTTATTTTTCCAGTTGCAACATACGGCTGTGAAATAAAGACCCTAAGTAAAACAGCGGTAAAGAAGATCAACGCCTTTGAGATGAAATGCTACAGAAAGAAACTTAGAATATCATGGAAGGAAAAAAAATTAGAAACTCAGATATTATAAACACATTGAAGATTCCAGAGTGTTGGTTACTAGACACAATAACAAATACAAAACTACACATGTTTGGTCATATACAGAGACAACTGTTTAGAAAGACACATAATGGAGGGAAGAGTACCTGGATAGAGGAGAAAGGGCAAACCAAGAAGACGATGGACTGACGACATTAAAGATAACATGAATACATCATTGAAAATGCAAGCCACATCGCGCAAGACAGAGAGGAGTTCAGAGAGTTCATTGGGAAGGCAACGTTCTGAAGAGAATACGTCACATGATAATCTGTATTAAGGTAACATCGTGGCGAAAATGAGACCTAGCTAATCCATAACAATACTTCAATATAATCAAATATCGATGCAGATGTTGATATCGATACAAATTCTGAAAGCATTCCCGAATGATTAGAACGTCGGTCCCATAATCAGGTCTGGCCCCCTTGTTGTTTCATACTTTAGAACAATTTATATTTTTTCTTTCTATGTGTGATTGATCTATCCTTCATTTCCACCCGTGATTTCTGCATTTTACATTGATACCAGCTTTGTCAGAAGTTGTGTATAAGGGGAGTTTGTAATGTGTGAATTTTAGTTTAACATAAGTATATTCACATTTACCTCGTATGTTAGTCATTCCTAACACACAACTTAAGATATATTTGTTGTGTTCTACTTCATTCCTGCCTGATTTCACTATATGATAACATAGATATCTACATACCCCCTCTATTTGTAGCTTTGTTTAAATTCTTTTTCCAGTTCTTGCGTTTGTCCGTATCTTGATAAAGGCCTTCTGGTGGAAACGTCGATCAATTTTTTATTCATAAAACAGTAATTTAACTTCTCCTATTATTTTTTACTTATCATACGGTACACAATATTTTACTGCAGCTTTCCTTTTATTTTATTTCATAATCATGAGACACAGACTTAAATAACATAAAAGGAAAGCCTGGATTCTTTATGTCTAAAAACACATCACCTAGTTTACGTCAAGGGGGGGGGGGGAGACCTATGGAAAATAGTCCTTTGCACATCTTTTAATATCGTCCCCTCACTCCTCAATAGGGTAACAAGTAGTTATGAAAGCTTATTGGGATTTTTTGTTGTTGTACGTTTGCAGTTTCACATGTTATATTTATAAAATGTCTAACCAACTGAAGACAGGAAAAATGTATGGAAGAACCACCAGTAGAGCAAGAGAAACATTGCTTGCTGTGTTATCATTTTCAGTTCAAATCTGCTGACGTCAGCTTGAATGGGTTGACCAAGAATTTAATGAGATCGATTATAACGACCTTTAACCTCTGTAAATAAATACACACGTGTACACTCAGAACAATTCAGACTATACTTGATCCGCGCCTAAAAACTGAGTACAATATGCATATCGTAAGAGCTGACTAAGAAGGTTGGGATTATGTTTTGTTTTCCTACCCAAAAAAGGTCAAAATTACCCAATGTCATGCTGAAATCGGATGAAGCAGACCCAAAGGCGCAAATGTTGCAGCTAAACTCTCGACAGAACGCATTCCGGGCTAGACCCTGCTAATCAGCAGGAGTTTGAGAAAACACTGAAAAATATGTATTTTCAAGTTGTCTATATTGTCCACTCATTTTTAAACAACTTAAAAAGTAATCTTCTACAAATGAATGACGCAACTACCTTGTCTTTGCTGTTATTGATAGGTCTTCTTGTTGCTAAGTTCTTACAATGAGGCAGTAATACAAACACGGTAACATGGCAACAGCATCAACAGTGAAATTGTGACTGCCGTTAACGATTAGCCAACTATAAGAAAAGATGTTATCATAAGAACAATAGGTGTTTATACAATCATAGCTTACGGGCTGTGAGTTTCGTCATGGATATCTAGACGCATGATATGAGATTAGATCTCTAGATACACTGATATGCTACGGGATATGCTACATTGATTAATGCTACGGGATTTAATCTCTAATTACATGGTATGGGATTTAATCTATAGAAACACTGATATGCCACGGCACTTAACTTCTAGATACAAGGATATGCTACGGTATTTAATCTATAGAGACAAGGATACGCTACATGATTTAATCTCTAGATGCATGATATGGGATTTAATCTCTAGACACAAGGATACGCTACATGATTTAATCTCTAGATACATGGTATGGGATTTAATCTCTAGACACAAGGATACGCTACATGATTTAATCTCTAGATACATGGTATGGGATTTAATCTCTAGAGACAAGGATATGCTACATGATTTAATCTCTAGAAACAGAAATATGGTATGGGATGTAATCTCTAGACACAAGGATACGCTACAGGATTTAGTCTCTAGATACAAGGATATGCATGGCATTTAATCTCTAGATACATGACATGGGATATAATTTCTAGATACACTAATATGCTAAGGCATTTAATCTCTAGATATAACGATATGATACAGGATTGGATATCTAGTTACAAGGAAATGGTATGCGATTTAATCTCTAGACACAAGGACGTGATACGTGATATATTCTCTATATACAAGTATAGAGTATGAGATAGTAATTCAAAAAATAGATAAACAGGTTACTGGGAATACCTAATGGCTAACTATTCCAGTGATTTTCATTGATCACTGATTATACTTAGTCAATGAAAATCAAGAGAATAGTTAAAATAAGTCATTTTAGAAAGATTTCCCATTATTCAATGTGTCTTACATTGATGTGCGTCATGTTTATATTCTTCTTCTTCTTAACGTTCATTCTCAAACTCCCGCTGGATTTCTCTTGTAACAGGACAATAGTCCAATAAGAATTCCAGTTGGAGGTAGTCCAGAAAATGAAAATGGGTTGTGCCGTTTTATATGCGCCAATGACCCGACACACCCGTCTTCGGCGGAGTTTATATTCAGTGTGACACATTTTGTAATGGAAACCTCAAACACATAAAACGCATGACACAGTAATAGAACTGTTAGCAGTGTTTACATGCAAATGTTACCTTGACGTGGACAATTTCGTGGCATTGACAATATAAGTCCTTCTGGTTCATTGAAAATCATCCTTCTAAAGTGACGCATTCAACTGTTCCCGTGATTTAATTTGTCACTTTGCGTATACTTTGTTTCGATGGCCAATGAAAATTACGGAAAAAGACAAATGTATCACTTTGGAAGGGTGATTTCCAAACGGGTTGTATATTATTGATTGTCACCATTATATCCTTGTATCTAGAGACACGTGATGTTTCCATGTCGTACAATTAGTATTTTTTAGATATTTTACCCTTTAAAACTATTATAAGAAATAGAAATCAAACAAATACAATATTTTGAACATATCAAAAGGCATAACACATTGTTGAAGACATTACTTGAAGGTAGAATCGAGGAACGGCGATAAAGGAAAGGTAGAGGTACAAGTTCGAGGGAAACATCATGCAATTTATATATTACAGTCTAGCAGAATGCACTACCAAGACAATCAGAAGATGTTGGAGGTCTGTTGCAGCTAAATTTGATACAGAGACGGCACCTGATGATGATGAGTGCGAATATGTGTTGCGTCAGAGCACCGCTTCTTTACAGACAGGGCCGTTTAGTGCTATGATGCAGAGGCGGCCGCATCAGTCGCCACCAATCAAAATATAATGTCGGGGCGGCATTACGAAGAAAACCCATAGGGAGGGGGGGGGCAGCGGAAACTTCGAAGATTTTCATCATACTGAGAAAATCTACCGCAAGGTCCTGTTTATGGACACTCATATAAATATATGGGACAGGAAATAATAATTAAAGAGTACTTGACTAAAGTCACTTCGGGTATATCCCATTAAAACATCACTATATAATATACAGAATAGAAGATATGTACCAGCTGACAGGTATAAACATCGTTGACACAGTTATGAACATCATAACATCCTCTGCTATCACGACTGCATATGTTGGCAATATAAATCTAGATTCTTTTATCAAATCATAGGAAGATAAACCGGTATAGAAATCTATAGCTAGTGAGAGCTGCCACGAAATATTTCACTAAAACGGGTTAAGTCTAGATAACTGCAAAATGCAAGCAGCATAGAAGTGCATATGGCACGGAGTTAACGTGTGAGACAGGGCTCCAAAAACGAGAGGATGTCACACTTAATTGTACTCTAGTTTCATTACATGTACTCCATCCCTCTCAAGAGAGCTACACTTTGCCTGCCAAAAATGCCAATCAGTGCATGCAACTTCATAACTTAGGCCTAGACAAAATTTCCAGTAAACAAGATACCCGGGTTAGATTTCGAACGCAAATCATCGAGATTCATCTCTACCAGGGTCTTTCATTGAGTGCATTCTACATGCGCTCCTATATCTTCCTTGTTCCTTCAGATACTCCGTGGCGAAGTGATCAAGTGTATATATATATATATATATATATATGCCATATCATATATATATTCGTAGATTATGGGTGGTGGTAGACAATGCAATCCCTCCTCCTTCTTTAGTCAATAAGAATATTTTTGCGTTCGTTCTCAAGCTCCCACTGGATCTCTCTTATAGCAGGACAATGGTTCTGCAAGATTTCCAGCAGGATGTAATGCAGAGAACGAAAATGCCTTGCGTCGCCTTTTCATTTACACCACTGGTCCGAAAATCCAACTTTGGTGTTAAATCATAAAATTATATTTAGTACTAGCAAGCAAGTCAAGAAGTGGATATACTCTCCCTCCATCGTAATGGTTTTTCCAATTAAAAAAGGACTCCTGTGTAGTTATCATGGACTTAACACTCCTGTGTAATTATCATGGAATCAACATTCTCGTGTAGTTATTATGGAAACAGCACTCCTGTGTAGCTATCATTGACACAACACTCCTGTGTAGTTATCATGGAGTGAACACCCCTGTGTAGTTATTATGATTTCACTGAATCAGCACACCTGTGTAGCTATCATTGACACAACACTCCTGTGTAGTTATCATGGAGTGAACACTCTGGGGAAATATTATGACTTCATTGACTCAGCACTCCTGTGTAGCTATCATTGATACAACACTCCTGTGTAGTTATCATGAAGTGAACACTCTTGTGTAGTTATTATGGACACAACACTCCTGTGTAGCTATCATTGACACAACACTCCTGTGTAGTTATCATGGAGTGAACACTCCTGTGTAGTTATTATGATTTCACTGAATCAGCACACCTGTGTAACTATCATTGACACAACACTCCTGTGTAGTTATCATGGAGTGAGCACTCTGGGGAAATATTATGACTTCATTGACTCAGCACTCCTTTGTAGCCATCATTGACACAACACTCCTGTGTAGTTATAATGGAGTGAACACTCCTGTGTAGTTATTATGGACACAACACTCCTGTGTAGCTATCATTGACACAACACTCCTGTGTAGCTATCATTGACACAACACTCCTGTGTAGTTATTATGACTTCACTGACTCAGCAATCCTGTGTAGCTACCATTGACACAACACTCCTGTGTAGTTATTATGGACACAACACTCCTGTGTAGCTATCATTGACACAACACTCCTGTGTAGTTATTATGGACACAACACTCCTGTGTAGTTATCATGGAGTGAGCACTCTTGTGTAGTTATTATGACATCATTGACTCAACACTCCTGTGTAGTTATCATGGAGTGAACACTCCTGTGTAGTTATTATGAACACACCACTCCTGTGTGGTTATTATGACATCATTAACTCAACACTCCTATGTAGTTATCATGGACTCTAAGACGTTAGTACTATATAGTAGATAATAAATAATACCCTACCCCTATACAGTAATAGAGAACAATATCAATGAAGCTATACTTTGAGGTCTGTTATAGTGCAATAAAAAGTGCAATAGAGAAATCATAAATTTAAAAAATGTAGAATAAATCAGAATGACACTAGGACAGAAATTGGCGTGAACACAAAAGGTGACAGTTATATGATATGCGAGATGAAATATGAGGCAACAAGGGAAAACAAACATGATCTTATTCACGGAACATTATTTAACGACATAGATCTCTCATTTTATTTTTCCTGTGAATTTCATTGGCTGTCATCGACACAAAGTATAACATAGTAACCAATGAAAATCAAGTAAAAAAGTCAAATGAGTAATTTTAGAAGGTTGTTTTCCAATTAGTCAACAGCTCTTATATATTTCGACGATCACGATCTAGGTTAGAGTAGTTCCCAATGTAGGGTTGTGGATCCCTTATCTATATGTGTTTAGTGTATGGTTTCCCTCAAATGAGTTGAGAGAGGGCAATTTTGTGTTAATATGATTAACAATGGCATCACTCACGAATGTTTGGAAACCCCTGTTATGATAAATTGTTAATTTACGACATTTAATTTCAACAACCTCCTCTACTGTTTCACCCTTGGTGTGGTTAAGAAGATTGTGTGCCCCCCTTGTCACCTGAAGCTAATCTGCACTGATGGAGTTATGTTACACAAAGCCTATGAAGTTTCAAAAGACGGAGTTTTAAACGAAGTGAAAGTTTCACTATTGCCTTTCCAGCAAATTAGAAACAATAAAATGTTAAGAAGAGCAAGGCATAAATGATAGCTGAAACTAGTTTTATATTACCAATGGAACAGTACTACATAAATTAACTTGAATATAACATCTAATGATTCAAACAAAACTATACATACATTTCATTAAGATGTACATGTCCTAATGAAGCAGTACTACATAAATTCATTTAAATATGTACAGAGTCACAATGAAACAGTAATAAATAAAGGCATTTGAATGGGACGTTTAAAAACCTCTACTGAAATACAAATACATTTGAATGGGACGTTTAAAAACCTCTACTGAAATACAAATACATTTGAATGAGACGTTTAAAAACCTCTACTGAAATACAAATACATTTGAATGGGACGTTTAAAACTCGCTGTGGGACTATTGCATAAAAAGTCAAGTCAAGTTATCCATAGCATTTATTAAATATGTAAGGGTGTGAGATGTTAGCGATCTCACATTTCAGTGGCTGTGCAAATGAGGGCGGTAGCCATCTCCTCTCCCTCACACAGTCTTTACTTCCCGGATTAATCCGGTACCCATTTAAGGCTGGATCGACGCGGGAACCGTTGCGATCTGAAAAACATTTCCGTCTCAACTGGGGAATGAACCCATGACCACTCATATGCGAAGCCAGTGCGATATCTGGTACTATTACATAAATTCATTTGAATAGAATGTACATGACCTAATTAGTCGTCTGATTATCACACCATCAATGCACACAGGATACGTCCATGTGTGCTTTGATCACCTGATTATATCCGTAATTACATAACATCTGACAGTTCCAGTTTAGGGTTTATAAACATTATTTTCATTCTATAATGACGATCATTTCTAGTCATGCCACATTTCAAGACCAGTTCCTTCATTCTAGATATGGACAATGAATTATATATCACTCTTATTATCTTTTGTTTATACGTGCAGTTTCTCATAAAGGAGTTCAATATGTCGACCAGACCAATTGCTCTAACGCACGATACAGAGGAAGAACTCACCATCCTATCTGCTCTATCAACGTCTCGAACACCCAATTGAACAGACATTAGGGTGACTCCTTCCAATGTCAATGTCCTCATAGCATCAAATCCGCTTGTATTGTTCTTATCATGCTCATCAGTCACTGATAATGCAAACATGAAATGCACTCTGTGTCCCCAACCAGTTGTAATAATTTCCTTGTTCATGTTGTTTGTAGTGACATCTGTGTCACCAATCAGTTGTAATAATTTCCTTGTTCATGTTGTTTGTTGTGACATCTGTGTCACCAACCAGTTGTAATAATTTCCTTGTTCATGTTGTTTGTAGTGACATCTGTGTCACCAATCAGTTGTAATAATTTCCTTGTTCATGTCGTTTGTAGTGACATCTGTGTCACCAATCAGTTGTAATAATTGCCTTGTTCCTGTTGATGTAGTGACATCTGTGTCACCAACCAGTTGTAATAATTTCCTGTTACTTGTAGTAATATCTGTGTCACCAATCAGTTGTAATAATTTCCTTGTTAATGTTGTTTGTTGTGACATCTGTGTCACCAATCAGTTGTAATAATTTCCTGTTGTTTGTAGTGACATCTGTGTCACCAACCAGTTGTAATAATTTCCTTGTTCCTGTTGATGTAGTGACATCTGTGTCACCAACCAGTTGTAATAATTTCCTGTTGTTTGTAGTGACATCTGTGTCGCCAACCAGTTATAATAATTTCCTGTTGTTTGTAGTGACATCTGTGTCACCAACCAGTTGTAATAATTTCCTTGTTCCTGTTGTTTGTAGTGACATCTGTGTCACCAATCAGTTGTAATAATTTCCTTGTTCATGTTATTTGTTGTGACATCTGTGTCACCAACCAGTTGTAATAATTTCCTTGTTCATGTTATTTGTTGTGACATCTGTGTCACCAACCAGTTGTAATAATTTCCTTGTTCATGTCGTTTGTAGTGACATCTGTGTCACCAATCAGTTGTAATAATTGCCTTGTTCCTGTTGATGTAGTGACATCTGTGTCACCAACCAGTTGTAATAATTTCCTGTTACTTGTAGTAATATCTGTGTCACCAATCAGTTGTAATAATTTCCTTGTTCATGTTGTTTGTTGTGACATCTGTGTCACCAATCAGTTGTAATAATTTCCTGTTGCTTGTAGTGATATCTGTGTCCCCAATCAGTTGTAATAAATTCCTTTTTCCTGCTGCTTGTAGTGACATAGTCCACTCTCTAATAATTTCCCCTACACACAGAGCTGTGAAGGTCGATGCACTACACACATTCTACAACATAAACATCAGTGACCATAATCATATAACCTTCCCTACAAGTCTTAATGTAATGGTGTTATATAAATTCTCTTGAATGTTATTTGATGTGTAAAGATAAATTTCTTGAATGTTTTACTATGTTTAAATATAAATACTTTTGAATATAATCTGATGTATAAAGATAATATCTCTTGAGTGTGATGTACTGTATAAAAATAAATTATCCTAAACGTGATGAATAAAGATAAATTCTCTGGAATATTATATGATGTATAAAGAAAAATTATCTCTTGAATATAACATGAGCTATAAAATTAAAGTCTCTTGAGTGAGAAGTAATGTACACAGATAAATTGTCTTGGTCCTATGACACAAACTGATCAAACTAAGCAGTGATGAGACGTGATGCATAAAGATAAATTATCTTCAATATGATGTGAGCTATAAAGATAATTCTCTTGAATGTACAGATAAAAACACAAACTGATCCAAAAGAGAAGTGACGGATATCTTCTTCTTCTTCTTCTTCTTCTTTGTTCGTTCTCAAACTCCAGCAGATTAGCAGGATGTAGTCCGGAAAACATAATGCGTTGTGTCATGATTTACAGCATTGCTGTGATATCTGTGCCTTTCGGCCTGACACATCCGACTTCAGCATGACTTTTGGTCACTGACCCTATATGGGATGGGACAGCCAACTCCGTCCCATAACCTCCTTAGTCACCTTTTACGACATGCGTGGAAGGTAAACAGTGTTGCTATTCTTTGCTCCCCTTTCGGGCCCCGGCAACACAAGGGCGAAGTGACGGATATAAAATGCAGTTATTGAATAATTCTAATGACTTACCAGGTGGTCTTTCCTTTCGGCAACATGTCTTCATTGTGAATGGTTAATCCCAAGTATTCTAAAACAGAATAGATTTCAAGTGTAAACAAGTGACTCATTTCAGCAGCAGCCTCAAATAACAGATATCCAAGATAAATACATAAATGTTGCTCTGGTTAACTTATCCCAGAATTGTACGTGCCTACTATATTATCATCATGTGCCGTATTGTCAGAGGTGTTCTACTGCCGATCTCCGTCATTGCTTTTATATATGTAAATGTTTTTTTTTACCGATGTTGCTTTGCGTAACGTAATCTTTCTTTCTTTCTGTCGGTTTGGCAATGTATTCTACCGATGTTGCGTTGCATAACGTAATCGTTATTTTTTATCTGATAATCCTCTATTTTACTGTCTCATACTGCGTTGTGTTTTTTTATTACATTTACCGGATGTTTTAAATACGTGTCTTATCACAAACTGTTCGGTAACGCTGTGGCTGAGTGTAAAGAACTCGTTACGGACGGCCACGGTACCTGGTTCAATTTCAGCCGAAAGGTGTGCATCAGTTCAGACAATATTTGAAACCTAATCACCGTAAATGTTGCATAGAACAGCGGTTCTCAATATGTTTTTGGCCCATGTTATGACCCATTTTATCTCCATGTCCCCAGAGCCTAAAAACAGGTATGTTGACATTCTCCAGAACTTGTTACGATATATCTTGCTACTAATCATTCAAAACGTAACTTCATCTGTACCCCCATTAGAAGGGTCTATGCCCTCCCTCGCCGGGAGAGAAGGATATGAACCGTGGTAAAAACTGATGGCCCAAGAAAAAAAAACACCCAATAAATGCTAGGTTGATAGTAATGGCCTGAATAAGATATGACACCAACAAATGATCACACAAAAGTAAAGTCAAAGAACTAGTGTCACAACACACGGTTTTCCCATAAGTACTCAGCTGTCTAGTTAGTTTTTGACTAGAAACTGCACTAAGGGACCTTCATCCGTTTAGAAAATTTTTAGAAGCGTGAAGTCGTGGTCTCTGTCACGATTGTAGGAGTCTGCTGTAAAGATTGGAACGGCCCGAAATGAGAAACAATAGATGTATGAAGATAGTGACAAATCAAAACTGAACTGCAACTGTCAGCCACTACACTCTGATTGATTTAATGAGACGGGGATCAGAGCATCTATGAACTTGTCCAGTTTCTTCTGATGATTACCTGCACTCATAAATGTACTGTGCATCAGAAACATGGATGTCCTGACATTCCGTCCTGACCTGACATGCATGGTAGGTCATAGTGTCACCATTCTTGTCTTCTTCGTTTTCTCTTGCCCCTTGGAGACCACATCAACGCTTGACAGGAGTCTTTTGGTATCCATTCGCAGCGCGTGTCCGATGTAATTACATCGATGTAATGACGTCTTCGCACTAAGACACAGCAAATATCACTTTCTCGCCGAAGACGGATGTGTCGGGACATTGGCGCAAATAAAACAGCGACACAACGCATTTCCATTGTCTGGACTAAATCCTTCTGGAAATCTATTAGGACTATGGTCCTGATACAAGATATCCAGTGGGAGTTTGAGAATCAACGCTGAAGAAGAAGAAGAAATATCACTGACTGTCAACCATCACATATTAAAAGAAAAATTCTACCTTGAGTATATTATTACAGTCGCTAGTTCTCTTCATGAAGAGCACTCGTATTACAATAAAAACTGCTGCTAATCTTCTTCTGCATTTGTTCTCAGATTCCTAAAGATTAGCAGGACATGGTCCAGATAACATAATGGCATGTATCATAGTTTACGGCTTGGCTGTGATAGATGCACCTTTCGGAATGACATAGTCGACTTTAGCATGACGTTGTGGTTACTGACCTACAGAAGGGAAAGCCACATGCAACCCAAAACCTGCTTTGTTGCATTTTACAACAAGAATTACAGGTGTTGCATCTTATTCTTTGTTCATTCATACACCTCAGATTAGCAGAATAATTCAGAGAACGGAATGTGTTGTATCATGGTTTATAGCTTATCTGTGATGTTCTCGTCTTTTGATCTAATACATCCAACTTTATCATGACTTCAGGGACAACTTGACCCTCTTTGAGATATGGGACATCCAAATTCACCCCCCCCAACCTCCATATCATATTCGTCTCCTATGACATGCATGGAAGGTCATAGTGTCACCACTCCTCCAGTCGACTCAGCTGTAAATGAGTACCTGACGCATGAGTTAGGGAAGGTAAAAAACAGCAAGGAAGGGAACTGGCCACCCCACCTAATAGTTGCTGCGGCTTAGTACATGAAAAGTTATCTTCATCCCCGACGGCAGATGCCATGGGACCTACCTTTAAAAAAAGAGAATGTACTGACGCAAATATGTGGAAAAATAAAAAACGTGTTTCCAAACAAATTATATTTGGTAAACTCTTAAATAGTAGACATCATTTAGGCAGACTTCCAAACAGATGATATTTGGTAAACTCTTAAATATTAGACATAATTTAGGCAGAGTTCCAAATAGATGATATTTGGTAAACTCTTAAATATTAGTCATCATTTAGACAGACTTTCAAACAGATGATATTTGGTAAACTCTTAAATATTAGTCATCATTTAGACAGACTTTCAAACAGATGATATTTGGTAAACTCTTAAATATTAGTCATCATTTAGACAGACTTCCAAATAGATGATACTTGGTAAACTCTTAAATATTAGTCATCATTTAGACAGACTTTCAAACAGATGATATTTGGTAAACTCTTAAATATTAGTCATCATTTAGACAGACTTCCAAATAGATGATACTTGGTAAACTCTTAAATAGTAGACATCATTTAGGCAGACTTCCAAACAGATGATATTTGGTAAACTCTTAAATATTAGACATAATTTAGGCAGAGTTCCAAATAGATGATATTTGGTAAACTCTTAAATATTAGTCATCATTTAGACAGACTTTCAAACAGATGATATTTGGTAAACTCTTAAATATTAGTCATCATTTAGACAGACTTCCAAATAGATGATACTTGGTAAACTCTTAAATATTAGACATAATTTAGACAGACTTTCAAACAGATGATATTTGGTAAACTCTTAAATATTAGACATAATTTAGACAGACTTTCAAACAGATGATATTTGGTAAAACTCTTAAATAGTAGATATCATGTAGGCAGACTGTCGATAAGATTTCGCCCGAAGTGTTCATGATTCTCCCTGAAATGTTAAACAGTGTCAAGATCAATACAGTTTTGTATTCCTTACCTAGTTAGTTTATGTTGTAAGGCACACTTCACGTATATCCTCAACATATTCACATAACTGCGATTCTCTGAGAGAGAGAGAGAGAAGAAGAAATCGGTTTAATTTGTTTTCAAAGAATATTTTTATAATAACTCTAAAGAAACAAATAAGGAGTTGGATTCACTCTATGCAAAACTTAACTGGTAAGACTGCAGAAGAACTAAATACAAAAAAAAATAACATAATATGAAGTAGTGTAGATTTAAAATGTGCAACAGTAAATTAAATTAACGATCTGATCAAAGACATTTATCAAGATAGTATACAACACGCATATGTGATTCACCCCCCCCCCCCCCCAAAATACGATAGGAAAAACACACTGACAACAAACAATAAGGATCCAATGTTAAAAGTATGAATTAGTACAATAGAAAATATACTAAAAGGAGTATACGCATCATTTTCCTTGGTAATAAAATGATGATGAATGGCTGGATGATGGTGAAGACGACAATGATGACGTTAAGGATGATGACTATAATGATGAATGTCCATTGAAAACCACGTAGGGCTTATTCAAATAAAATGCATATTGCAGTTCTAACCAACTTTCATCTAAGGTATTGGATAATATGGAAACAATAGTTGTACGTATATCAAACATTAAAACATTCTTCAGAATCATATCCATCAATTCCACCGAAGACGGATATGTCGGGCTATTGACGCAAATAAAACAGGAACACAACTCATTTCCATTCTCTGGACTATATCCTGCTGGAAATCTAGTAGGACCATTGTCCTGCTGCAAGAGAGATCAAATGGGAGTTTGAGAATGAACACTGAAGAAGAAGAGGAATATCCATCAAGACCGGATGAATGGGGTTGAACAAATTAATTGCGTTACTCCTGCCGAAAACGGATGCCCTATGCCTACATGGCGCAAATCAAACGGTAGCACAGCATACTTCATGCTCCTCGGCTTAAACCACACGTTAAGTTCGTACTTGTTATCAGAAAGAGAACGAAGAAGAAGATTACGTTAACATTTCACTTCGGTTAAATAATTGTTGATAAATTATGTTGGAACATTAGTAATATAACAGATTATTTTTAGATGTAGGCTCTATTATCGATTGTGTTTCCCCAGGTTAATGATGGTTGATAGTATCCACACTTGCCGTTTAGCGTACGGGTGGAAGCCCCAGATGTCGTTAAAAGGCCAGATGCGTCACCTTGGTTGCGTTGAGTCCATGTTTGTTCAAAGATAGCTTGATGTTTTCTATCCACCGTTTTCGTAGTATTCATTTGACTATATATATAATTGAGGTGGGATTTTTTTTAAGCAACGCTAAAACTGCATGCATTCATTTGGCAACACTGCCAATGCGTTACAGGCACCGAGATTTAACAACATTATTGCAGTAAGTACTCCATGGTGGTGGTAGTGCCCCGATTAATTATTAATTGTCCTTATGATTAGTATTTCTCTTGCATTATATTTGGATAGGGAAGTTTTCTAGAGATTGTATAGTCCTAGATGACTGTTTGATTTAATGTGTATGTATGGTGTAATGCCAGGAGCACAGTCTTCTACTCTAGAGCGGACTTTGTCGTTACTTTGTTTATAATCTCGAGTCATCTGCAGATAAAAAGACTCTTCCTCCAAGAAGTACATGGAATGTATATTCAGAGACTTTATCCACAGATATCTAGATACAAGGACCAAACACGCGTCACATTTAGGGATTTCTTTCCTACAGGATTACCCGTTTAGAACCAATTCACTAATCACTAGTATATTTAGAAAATAAGTACTTCTCAGCGGTAGTTTTGCGCACCGATCTAATGTATCGTCATTTATCTTGTTATATCCGACTTTTGTGTGTGCATATTTATTGGCCAGCGACACACAGTATGCACAAAACGACAAATGATATGTAGCATCAGCAAAGATGAGTAACGCTGTGTCAGATCAAAACGCAGGACTAATCTGGGTACCTGGTAAATATTGTACGTAAACTACCGGTTATTTTTTTTGGGTAGCAATTACCTTTTCTGGTGAAGCCCATACTTCGTTTTGTATATCTAGATGTCCATGCTTCACCACAGCAAAGATTATGGAATTGGGTAGTCAGCTTTCTCTCAACCTTCTTTGTCTCCTCTCACAAGATACATGCAGTTTATTATTTGAGGCTAGTAACACACAGGTGAAGCAAGTGATAAAATTAGAATCTTTAGAACTGTTTAGACTAGAGAAACACCTCGTTACACTAGAGAAACATGGATATACATATCAACATGGATAACAAAGTATACTCGATAGATGCATGCTGTATTTACACATATTTGTAAAGCAGACAGTGGCGTATTCCTCCTGGTATGCACGAAATAAGCTACCCATTTTCACATAAATATTAAAACAAATAACGCTTGAGATCTAACCAAGGTGAAGCATTTCGTCATAGACATACAAGAATCGTCTTGAGAACATGACAGAAGTACTGATGCTATCAACCTGTATATATCGTTGACTGTGGTTTCAGCAGACATCATAAATAGCTGCATATACATTAAACTCGGATGCTGTACAATAAACAGTGATTAACTGGGGAAATTGTTCAGCTGTGCGGCTGAAGTAACGTAACGGTGTTTAATACGGCCAAGGTAGATAATTACCAGAAAGCCAGAGACACGACACAACAGGCGTAGACCGTAGTGATACAAATATGAAAATATGTATTATTTTATAAAGTGAGAATGTGTTGCAAAAATACTAAAAATAATTACACAATAATTTGTTAAAATAATTATTATATTTATATATATTATCGTATCGTTAACAAATTAATATTATTATTATCGTATCAAACGACAAGAACATAAAACATAGAAGATCCGGATACAAAGTCAGAGGAAGACCTAGAAAAATATGGACAGATAACATCAAGACAACCCTGAATAAATATGGATTCAACGCAGCCAAGACGACACATCTGGCCTTGGATAGACAACTAAAGATTCCAGTCACCACCCCTACGCTTAACGGAAAGTGTGGATATTCTCATCATCATCATCCACCTGGGGATAGACAATAGATAATATCGTATATTGTCAGGACACCCTGTGGTAAATTTTCTCAGCATAACGCAAGTCTTCGAAATGCCGCCTACGACAATGTAATTTGATTGGCGCCGTCTGATGAAGCCGCCTCTCTGCATCATGACACGGCCATGGTTACTGTTCTATCAAAGGTAAGATACCGAAACGTTAATTTTGTACTGTCCTTATCCTTCTTTATTACAGCTATTTTCATTATCTTGTAATTATCAGTAGCAGCTTTTAGTAACACACTAGTATCTATTTATAGTACATGTATTTACAAGGTACAGAGTTAGATTTTACAACGTTTTTACTATGAAGAAACATTCCTCTCACGAGAAGAATGAAGATAAAGGGACGGTGAAGAAATGAGTAATCAAAGGGGTACGAGAACCATCAGTACGAATATTCTTCGTCTTGTGCTTGGAGAGCCCCCAGCACATATGGGTATGTCCAGGTAGCGCCAACATACATTCAGAATACTAAACTACGACGTGAACACACAAACGATTATTATCAATACTGCTAACACATGAAACATTCAATTCGCAATGGCCTTTATACTAATTTCACATTCAGCATTGGGCGTAGCAACCAAACGCTTGAGGTTTAACGCAAAAAATATACAACAAAACAGTCTATTTATCTTCCATTCTCTTTCTGGTTGTCACAGACTCGGTAATATTCCAAACAAAAGATGACACTCTCGGTGGAACAATATGGGCAGCTCCCTGTATTGGCGGACAGGGTTGCCAGATAATATGAACTATTTGTGGCTAAATTTCACGCAGTTAACACATGGCACAAAAATGGCCAAACTCCTAAATCGTGTGCAAAAACACATTAAAACATAGGGGATCTCACTAGCTTCCTCCCTTCCCTTCAAGTAGATTATCACTTGAAGCTACGGAGTTACGTGCTATGAGTGGCACTCTCGGCAGTGGGCGTGCCGCTTCGTTGAGAGTGACGAAGTACATATGGGAAACCGAGTACAGTGAAGTCAATCCTCTACGTATTTTAAACCACTTTTTAAACATTAAAACATAGTAAAACGAGATTGAATTCAGTGAAATGTAATTAAAAGCTATAATTTGAACAACTGCATCTATGATATGAAGTTGCATTATGTTTTTTAGTATATACTTTTAAATGGTTGACTGAATATCGAGAGAAGAGCACTTAGGGAAATGCCCATTGTGCAGTGATGCTTCTTCGTAAAAACATTTTTCTCTGTTGTATTTTGACGGCAGGTGTACCGAGTTGCTTGCTTGTGTTGTCAAACTTATATATGCACATCAATTTCAACAAGAAAATATGTAAATAGTAATACATTTTTATTAAATGGTCAATTCCCAAATGTCACGGTCAAAAACTTTTGAGTTTTATATCAAGTCTGCAAAACAATGAAACGCATTATCAATCATAGGATGCTGTGATACCTTGAAAGTGAAAATCTTCTGGCATCGCAGAAAGCAGGCTTTAGCCAGTCCTACTCCACTGAAGATCAGGCTACCTATCTCTCCCGAGAGATTGAAGACGCCCTCCAAAATAAGAAACTGGTACTAGCAGCATGGACAAAACTCAGGAAAGCATTTGATAAAGTTTGGAAAGAATGACTTAAATAATTTGTGAAATTGCAGAGTTAATTCGGGAATGTACAAATTAGTAAAAGCATATTAAATAATAGAAGAGCCACGGTAAAATTGGATGGTCGCAAGAGCAAGAAAGTCCTACTGCATCATGGAGTCCCTTAGGGAGGAGTCATGTCAACCACGCTTTTCTTGGTTTACATCAGTTACCTAGTTGCCGAAATACCACACGGGATCAAAGTAGCAATGTATGCTGACGACCTGGTGATCTGGTGCACGGAAGAACATGTGACAGTGGCCACTAAACAAATTCAAAGAGCTATTGATGCCGTAACCCTATATGCAAATAGATGGTGTGTCAGCATTAACACATAAGTACAGCACTACACTTTTTACCCTCTCACTAAAACAAAACGCCGGTGATATCAAAATAGATGGAGAGCTTTTGAAAGAAGACAAATAACCCACATACCTCGAAGTTACTTTTGATGATAAGCTGACATGGAAACAACACATAAACAAAGCAACATCAAAAGCCAGGAGGAAGTTAGCTTACCTGAGAAAACTAAGTGGAACCACATGGGGAGCCAGTGGGAATATAATCCACAAAGTTTACCAACAAGGCATAAGACCACACCTGGAATATGGTTCAGCTGCGTGGTGTCCTGCATAAAAAACCACATTACAGAATCTAGATAAAGTACAAGACCAAGCGCTTAGGATAATGTTCGGAGCAATGAAATCAACACCCATAGTAGATATGCAGAAAATGGGGAGAATGCAAACACTTGGCTAACGCAGGGACACAACGGTACTAATACAAGCAGAAAAGTTTCAGTGTATGCCAAACAAGCCATCCAATGAAAGAAGTAAAAATCTAGCATTCGGACCATTGAAAAGAAGCAGCTTTATCCACCAAGCTAAATGACTACGTAGAAAACTTACAGACCTGAAGTTGACAGCCCCTTACGGTCTGTACCTGAACAAACTCCCATGGAGTGAAAGGTATGAAATACCAATATACATTCAGACCCATGTGAAAGAAATACTAAGTGAGGACGAGCAGAACAGTGTGCAGTGAAAGACAGTCACCCTCAGTTTCCTGGATGAGAAATATCCACAAGACAAATGGGTCAGAGTATACACAAATGGGTCAGCACGGAATGCAGTGAGGAATCGAGGTGCAGGTGTATATATAGAATATCCATACACGCCTAGAGATACGATCCGACAGAGACGTTTTAAAATAATTATGATGCAGAAATCCAGGCAATTAGGGTGACAACTGAAAATTGCAGAACTCTAACTCTGACCTACAGCCTGTGGTATTCCTGACAGATGCAAGGTCAGTGATTTAAGCTCTCCAGTCTGGAAAATTAACATAATTACAAAAGCTACGTAATGAATTGTCTTACCAATACAGGGTAACCACGCAGTGGATACCCTCTCACTGTGGAATACCAGGACATGAAAAAGCAGACCAATTGGCTAAGGAAATTGCTCACAGAGACCAACCAGATGTACCAATCACCTACCATCAGAAATAAACAGATGATCAAGTCAATAAGCCACAAACACCAGTACATGATGACTATCAGATTATGAAGAGATCAGAACAAGTTGTAATTCTATGCCTCAGTATGGGACACAACCGACTCCGCAGTCACATGTGCACAAAATTCAAGATTGGCAACACGGGTATATGTACATCTGGACAGGCAGAACAGTGTCAGACATATACTTTAAGAGTGTTCTGAGTATGAAACGCTGAGACAGACATATTGGCCAGAGGAAACAACACTGAAATTAAAGCTCTATAGACCACTATATGAACTACAAAAGACTACAGTGAGTTTTATTCAGAAGACAGAATTACAGATCTAGACATGTTTCATGTGAACGAAATAAGAAGACAATGTCATGGTCAATGACATAAATTGACTACATTTGGCCTATTAAATAGCCAATACATCAACCCTGCTAGAGTATATGGCCATTCCAGAAGTTATTAATATCATATTTCGACTCAAGGTCGGACGTAATAGACTAAGCGGCCATAATAATACAGTTCAAATTTGATGAATGAGTGTATGTGCACATGTGGTCAAGCGAATCAGGAATTTAAAATGGATGCACGCTCAAGAACGGACACACATAAGTCTTCTAAAATACCAAGCTTCAACAAGCCTGTTGACGGGGATGGAACTGATGAGGAAGATTTAAACACCCCCTGTAGTAAGTTTGAGTGTGGCACTAAAATTTTTAAAAATAGGAAGCCAAAAGAAGCGGGTAGCCCTCGGTTTTTCCCGAAAAATCTCAATTCCCACGAAAACATAAATGTGTTAAGGTAATCCCCTCTCCCTACTGAAGATGTAGCTGCGATCCCGTCACAGTTACACAGCTAGACTAATTTTTTTTTTACTTTTTACTGTCTAGTTTCTACAACGGACAAGACAAGACTACAGATATAAACGTGAAAGCAGTGTCTGAGTAATAAGACTATAAATAGTACTCTATACCACATCTCTATTGTCTCTTAGTTTTACTATCACTATTCACTAAATCCACATGTCTTTAGTTTTACTATCACTCTTCAATAAATCCACATGTCTTTAGTTTTACTATCACTCTTCAATAAATCCACATGTCTTTAGTTTTACTATCACTCTTCAATAAATCCACGTCTTTAGTTTTACTATCACTCTTCACTAAATCCACATGTCTTTAGTTTTACTATCACTCTTCAATAAATCCACGTCTTTAGTTTTACTATCACTCTTCAATAAATCCACGTCTTTAGTTTTACTATCACTCTTCAATAAATCCACGTCTTTAGTTTTACTATCACTCTTCACTAAATCCACATGTCTTTAGTTTTACTATCACTCTTCAATAAATCCACATGTCTTTAGTTTTACTATCACTCTTCAATAAATCCACGTCTTTAGTTTTACTATCACTCTTCAATAAATCCACATCTCTACTGTCTTTAGTTTTACTATCACTCTTCAATAAATCCACGTCTTTAGTTTTACTATCACTCTTCAATAAATCCACATCTCTACTGTCTTTAGTTTTACTATCACTCTTCAATAAATCCACATGTCTTTAGTTTTACTATCACTTCAATAAATCCACATCTCTACTGTCTTTAGTTTTACTATCACTCTTCAATAAATCCACATGTCTTTAGTTTTACTATCACTCTTCAATAAATCCACGTCTTTAGTTTTACTATCACTCTTCAATAAATCCACATCTCTACTGTCTTTAGTTTTACTATCACTCTTCAATAAATCCACGTCTTTAGTTTTACTATCACTCTTCAATAAATCCACGTCTTTAGTTTTACTATCACTCTTCAATAAATCCACGTCTTTAGTTTTACTATCACTCTTCAATAAATCCACGTCTTTAGTTTTACTATCACTCTTCAATAAATCCACATCTCTACTGTCTTTAGTTTTACTATCACTCTTCAATAAATCCACATCTCTACTGTCTTAATTTTGTGCGATCATTCTTGTTCGCGGACCAATTTTGACTTCCGTGTTTCAGAAATACACATAATAATAATTTATTGTTGAACCACCAACATCAAATAAAAGTGTAGTAGCAAACACAACAATGAGCATGAAAAGAACGAAGAATTTGGACAATTACCTTTTACTGAAAATCCATGCGTGCAAATAACATGTTTTTTTATGTATTCCTCATTTTAAAACTCCATTAGGAAATATAAAACCTTAGCCTCGTGACAAAATGAGTAATGTATCTTGTGAAATAAGGCTAAGTTACGACAGCTATAGCAGACGAGATCAATCGCCAAACTTGAATGCATTGAATATCCGGGGCAAATGATTGCAATTCACCCAACCTACGTAACACGATAATCATCACGTTAAAATATGTTATCTGTAAAAATGAACTAGAGTGTTTTCCTAACAGACTTCCTAACTACTCCTTGATGTGCAGCCTCCAAAACCAGAGTAGTGTTTAGTCCTTTAATGTGCATTATATCCTATGCCTGATCAGGACTTCTGGTCAAAACGTCGACTTCGCGGGCGTTTTGTTTTTAACTCATTGTAACCGATTTTGCACAAGCAATAGTGCGATTAATACCATGCACTGGTGTATACTATTTCACTAAGAAAAACAGATTTACTGTGTCCACAGAGTTAACAGGCATCGGCTATTACCTGGTGACTAATTAGTCCTGATTGTTTCATTGAAAAGACTAAAGTAATGAATTGAGTTGGCTAATTTGAGCAAACGGGTGATACACACACTACACTAGTGGTGCATGTCAACATTGCTAGCAGATCGCGACCTACTCTTCCTTTAATATATATACAGACCACGTGACTAAGCAGAACACACACCAGCCATTTACATATTTACATCCTATCCGTTCAAGCTGGTGTTCTGAAGCTTGTATTGAACAGATATCTAAATACATCGACCAAACGAAAAGACAATCATTATTCGTTAAAGAAAAAGGTGAAAAGTACAAAATTATTGTACGTGCCCTTTCATCGTGTTAAACGATTCTCAAATTGTACTTTGTCCACCTCCACCCAAAAAAAAAAATTTTTTAAATTAACACAATCATCAGGTATGCATTTATAATGCAACTATATTTTTTTCCCTTTCAGCCTATCCTCTATTCTCATTCGCTTCTCAAACTCCCGCTGGTTAGTAGAATGTAGTCCTGAGAACAGAATGATTGTGCACACCCAGTGATACGTTTTAGCCTGTAAAGTACAAGGTCACAGTGGGTGATAAACCGTTACGGAGTAGAGCAGATACGTTTTTTTGCCGGGCGATAGAAATGATGGCTGTCACAGGCTATGGAAATTCACCTTAATTAAAATCATGCCGAAATCGGATGCTAGACTTACAAGACGCAAATTGAACAGTATAGCACAACGTAATCCATGTTTTCTGGCGGAAAACACGATTTTCGTGATAATTATTTGAACACAGAAGAAATTTACAGCTTTACTGCAATATATAAATCTTGTCAATTCACGCGTCACTCCCAGGTCCTGCATTCTGATCATAACACAGAGGGAATACCGTGCATCCCGTGCACGGAAAGGAACAGTAGCAGGTAATAGAAAAATGGCAAGCCAAGACGAAGATGTGCAAAAGACACTTCAAAGTGTTTAAACATGCCCTTAGTTGCAGCAAGTCAGCTCGCCCGAAATGGCGTATTGTTCAGAACATCGCTCAAAAAAATACATATTCTAGAAATAATGTCATATATATATATATATATATATATATATATATATATATATATATATATATATATATATATATATATATATATAGATTCAGAACATATATATATATATATATATATATATATATATATATATATATATATATATATATAGATTCAGAACATATATATATATATATATATATATATATATATATATATATATATATATATATATATATATATATATATATATATATATATATATATATATATATATATATATATATATATATATATATATATATATATATATATATATATATATATGCACAAATACACATGCGTACGCACAAACAACATTATCACAACAATCGAATGCTTTACTATTAATAAATGTACGTCACAAAAGACACTTTTGCGATTCGCTCCTAATCAAACACAGTTGCATTTGTTCCAAAAGACACCGTTTTGACATCAAGCAGAACAATTAATGTGGACCATGAATTAACTGTTTAAATTCCCCTGAACAAGGGAGGTGATCAGTGAGCGAATGTGACATATATATGCAGTCTTGACTAACACCAAATTGAATAAAACAAAATATTTCATCTTTCTATTAAAATCGCAAATTGTGTCTGAATTACATACATTTAATTTCCTGCATAAATACACATCTGAAACTGTCTACTTACATCAACTGTTACCCCGAGCTTGGGTGGGTCCGTACACCAAGCATTTGTGGAAGTATTTGAGTGTCCAAGCAATAATTGTCATGTGTCCCTGACTTCCGACTTTAGTTAGTTATCTTTTATAAGACCTAATTTTAACAAAGCTCATACCAAAGTTTTATCTTGCAATTCAGAGAGAATAGGCGATGACACGGTTTCTTGATCTCTGTATCTGTGCACTATCAGTAAGGCTTTACTAGAATTTCGCAATCCCAATATAACTTCAGATATGGAGTTCACTACCTATCCCTATGTGTAAACATCCAAGTAAGACTTGTGAGTGACGGCTGTTTCTCAATAACCACCAGTTTTAGAGCGATAACAAAAAGTACACGTACCGTGTTACAAACGATATTGCGACCTACGTATTTGTTAATCTATACAACTATATTAATCCAATATAGGCGTTGTTAATCTGACACTCCGTACTTGTCTTCATGGTGAATTCTTAGTCCAACGTTTGATGATAAATCAATATTCTTTGTATATTTTCTGGTCATCCTCATAACATGTCAAGTTAAAAAGTTACTAATCAACTATCGACTACTGAACCATATTTTGTACCTCTCAGCTGATTACCAACCTTTATATGTGTTCGTGTTTTACGTGCCCGTAAAAGCCCGCATTACAATGTATACACGATTAGAAACAAGGACAAATGTCAGCATCCATAGGCTACGTTAAATGTGATCTAGGTTGAGTGAGAATCCTATTTTGTCCGCTATTTACGCCAACACTAGGTGGAGTTTTTAATTGAGGTTTTCCTCCAGGACATTAGTAAAACAGGTGGGAC